>JAVJGI010000032.1:29990810-30047912 GCA_035590275.1 Ibycter americanus | reverse complement strand
TTTGGTTTTTTTTTTTTTTTTTTTTTTTGCCTGTGACAGGGGAAGGAGTATGCTTGCTCCTTGGGTCAGTCATTTCCACTTCTCCATTGCATCGTTCTGCTGTTGGTCCCCCCTTTGCATGGTTGGTCCCTTCTTTGCATTGTGTGTTCAGAAGAGAATAAAAACTCAAAGAAGCATAGGAGGAGGGAATTTCAAGTCATGCAAAGAAAATCTGATACTGGCAGAAGAAGGATCAGGGAGAGAGATCAGGGATCCGTCTTCCAGGATTGGAGCTGGGGAAAACAGCTATGCAAAGAAAAACAAGCTGGCCTTATCTTCTGAAAACACATCTCTCCTTCAGCTTCAAAAGATCTTCTGTGAACAAGTACCATAAAGGAGAAGATAGTGGTTTGCATAGGAAGAAGAGTGAACCAAAACAGGGTTTTAACAACTCTCTCCTTTGTTCCAGTGAGGGAGGAAAACTGCAAATACAAACACACAGGTTTTATCCCAATTAGGGGCAGGAGAGAGAAGCAGGCAGGATATCAGCTTGTGTAACTCTAATTACAGGGACTCTGTCAATCATTAAGGCAAAGTAACTGGTATTCCTTCCTGCCAAGATGAATTCTCACACGCATTGTGGCAGGTCTTTCCTGATGGATGAGCCCTAAACTGCCACAGGCAAAGGAAACCATCCATGCTGTTAAACTAATGCTAAGATGGAGCAGGATAAGGCTGTGAAGGGTTGGCACTTGGAGTGACAACAGCAACCTGAACAAAAAAAGGAAAGTCATCAGTCATCTGTTTCCCTCCCAACATCATCTTCCAGGTGGTCCCAAGCTTTAGGCATTTTTATAATTTAAGGGCCACTGGTATGTATTCTTTTATAGCATCCATTCTTCTGGCAGTGGCTGCACCTGATAACAGCCACAGATAACAAGGGCAAAGAAAGTTTAGTTCCTGACAACACCTGCTTTGCACAGGATGATGTTAGAGCTCCAAGCAGGGTTGTCTTTGGGCATTGTCAGCATTCACAGTGCTGAGCCCTGCTACTCTGCTGTCAGCTGCAGAGCCAGAGGAGGTTTTCTTCCTACGTCCACTCCCAGGGTCTTGAACTATGCTGGATGGGGACATCAGAGGCCCTTTCACTGTATCAGATACATCTTGTCACTGTATCTGTCCCAGCATATTCTGACCGGCCACTATTCCAGCAACTTTTCACATTTTTAAAGCATTATATATCTTTCATATGCAGTTTGAATTTGTCCATAGTTCCTTCAGGCTCATACATTTTACAAAAATTGAGAAAAAGATTTCCAAGGCACAATATCTGCAATACCTCCCGACAGAAGCTACTGGAAGTTGCCAGTGCTCAAATAATCTGAAAGAAACAAACCACACTGAATTTATAACAAGTGAGGAAGTTATCTCATCTTTTGAGTTCTGTTTATCGTTATTACAAGAGCTATGGCTTTTTTGTCCTTACAGCTCTCTGTCAGCAGTACTCCAACAGAGGGCCATCCCTTGAATTTTGATCCTGTTTCTTGAGAGAACTTTAAACACATTATTTTAAAATAAATATCCAAACAAATATTTAAAGTCAGTGCAATTTAAATGAACTCACATAAAGTAAGGATGATGGAGAGACTCAGGTTTCAAAAAGGAAGATTTACCATGTGCCTTAGAAAAGCAGGTGGAAGTCAAAAGACCTGCAGTTCTTACTGTGCATTACTCACTTCCCACCCACCCACCAGTATTTTTATGCCCAAGGATTTGCTAGCAGAGAGAACAGTTTTCTTTTGGCCTTCAACTCTGAACTCGGCTCTCAGTCTGCTGGTGAACATGTGAGCATCATAACTTCTACGTAGGATAGAGGTTGTAACAAGTGAAACTACAGGACAGTCCAGTACGCTTAACGCCATTATATTCGACTACTTCTCTATCAAACTGTCAGACACAAATTAGCAGACACCAGCATGGGGTGGAAGGAGACCAATCTCCATAAGGTTCAGGATGAATGGACACTTCATAACTCTAATTTCTAATCTGAAGTAATCTACAATAGATATACTCAAGTTACTAACAAGAGTTTTTCAACCACAGCAATAATCCAACTCCTTTAACATCAAGTGCAGACACAATTTTTTAGTTTTCATTAAGGAAGCTAAGGGAAGAATAGAATAAACTGATGCTTTCCCTCTGTCCCCGTACAAGGCTTTAAAAGTCAGTATCTGAAAAGGATAAGTAATAAAGCTGTTGATCAACGCCAGCAAAAGATGCCCAGTTTAGCAATGTTTCTTACCCTAGAAGTAGCCTGAAATGCCCAAAAGACATTATCTCATCAATACATAAATGAGCAACACAGTGAGGACAGTCATTTAGAGGCCCTTCTAAATCTCGTGACTATGGTTCCTGCATTTTCGTCCACAGTGCATATGCTATACTCACTGTGTTAAGGTATTCAGAGTTCAGCCTGCAGACAGTGATGGTGCTACGCGCAATGGAGGATGACATATCCCCTTCTTCCCAGCCCAGCTGATAGATAATACTTTCTTACTTATTTCAGACAATCACTGCACTGATAGACAACTGATTAAACCCCACAAAAATGCTGTGTCATGGCTGACATTCTGGCCTTCATTCCTGCAACAGTGACTCTCCATGCTGAAGTTCTGGGCAGATCATCAGCCTTATCTTTGAGCTTCCTGCCTCATGTCACAACCCTACTGTTAGTTAAACATAGTTTTGTATTTAATTTAATTTCCTTGGTTTTGTTTAGCTTTGATAAAGAAAAGGAAATCTCTTCTAATCGGTTCAAAACAAGACCATTGACTCAAGACCAAGTTCAATGAGCTATCAGGGGCAACAGGATACTAATGGCTAATGCAAAAGTCTGAGAAAGAGTCATGGGAACTAAAGCCATTGGAGGAAGAACAACTCATCCTTTAAATCTGTAAAGAGGAAGTGGGATATGGAGAAAAGTTCTGAGTTGAAAAGCCATAGCAATAGGGACAGAGAATAAGTAAAAGGCCAGCCAGGGCGAGCTGAGAGGGAGACCACAATGTAATGAACTGAGCCTTGTGTGCATATAGATATGTGCGTGTACATATGTCTGCATATACATGTATATGAAAATGTTTGTATATGTACATCTGTAAATAAATACATACATACATATGATTTTTTTTTCTTTTTTGCCAAGCAAGGATACTAGGAAGGAAGACTGACCTACAATCACAGAACATCAAGGAATTTAAACCAAAGTATTTCTAGAGTTGTGAAATGTCTGCATATCAGGTCCCCAAAGATGTAATCACACATAGAACACCAAGTGATCACTTAATGTTGACTTGACTACATGTCAGTGTAGAATAAAAAGCTTTAAGAAATGAAAAATATAAAGGAATTGGTTCTATGGAACTAGGTTAACATCTAGAGTTTGAACGTGGCAGAGAATCATGAAAACCTTTGGTCCTGAGAACCAGCTGTATGACAGCTCATCCACAAGCCTTTCCATGAGCTTCAGAGAACTTTGGCTCATATCCCAGACCAGCTATTTTCAGGCTAGCTAAGGACAAAAGTGCTCCTACAAGTGAACAGCATAAAGAGTAAGTCCAAGTCATAAAAACATTGTGCTAACATCTGAGAAGGTTAGAATGCAAAAGCAAGTGAAGAAACAGATTAAGACCAAACAGTCATATTAGAATTATCCAAGTCTCAGGCATTTACAGCTCCTTATCTACAGCAGGGACACTTTTTATCTAAGAATTCACATGAAAACCAGAATTGCAGCCATCAGAACCCTTCCAATAATCACTGTCCAGACTTTCAGCCAAACTGCTTTCTCTCACAGTTGTTAGTCCAACAGCTCTAACTTTTTAAAATCCTCCCAACTATATTGGCCCTGATTTTCATATCTCCATTGATGCATAATAATTGGGTCAGATCTACCCTCCAACCTACTCCATGCAAAAGCCTCAGTGCACTTTTACTGCATCATATCTGCTATTACAGAAACACTGTTATGACATCCAGCTTTTAATGCAGTGCTAGTTACTTATTTACTAGCTCTACAAACCCCCAAAAACTCTGGCTCTTTTAATAATTTTCTAAGACTCTCAAGGGCATTTTTTCTCCATTGCTACTAATTCACATTAAGGGCCCTTGGTCAGGCTCAGTAATAGCTGTCTCTTTGATCAGCACCCAGGTCAAATACCATGAGAACAGCCTTCCAAGAAATAGTCAGTTATTCTGTCTTCCATCATCCTAAATGTAGGCTCTGCCAACAAAATGGCTAGGGATTTCATTACCTTTACTATATTAGGTTCTTTATAGACTTCAAGCTCATCTTTATTAAATCTTCTCCACACATTTTCCCTTACATTCTCCAAAAATCTATCTCAGGGATTTGTTCAAGTTATTTAGTGGTCATCCTTCCATCTAAGAAGAGGTCCAACAACTTGGATCTCTGCAGGTTGGTCTCTCTCGCTATTTTGGACCTGAGTTACCTGCAGAAAAAGTAATGTCATTCTCACTTTTAACAAGCCTTAGTTTCCTCTGAGGTGTTCAAACCATTTAACATCAACATAATCTACTGTATTTACTGACTCCCAGAAAAGCTTTCCCAGCATGATTTTAAGCTAACAACTGGGTTTTATTTTCTTCCTTTTTTTTTTTTTTTTTTAGTACCTTCTGGTCTCCAGCTCTCTTTTGAGCTATATTTCTTCTCTCTCATGATAATTAACTCACCAGCATGGTCAAAAAGGAAATGTAAACCTTTTAAATTCACACCATTCTCAGAATTTCACAATAAGTATGTTAATCCCATTAATTGCATATTAATCACATTAAAAGTATCAGGAATGATACTTAAGCATCTCTCTAGCTTAATCCTTCACCACGGTCAAATACAGCAGAATGTGTAACCTCTGCCATTTCACCCAGTTCACATTTGCACCTTTTAAGACTTTTTTTCAAGCTATCCAGATCCTTTTTCTGCTGAAAGTCCATTTGTGACAAACACACAAGCTTTCTTAAACGTCCCTAAAAGCTACAGAGCAAACATACATTTTATGTATACACACACACAGATACATATATATCTCTCCTGATCACACCCCTGCCCTCTCTTGAGCTCCTAACGGATCAAGTCTCTCCCCTCTGTGAAAAACTTTTTTTTTTATAAAGTAGATTGGACATAAGAGGCTGTACGAGAAGGGAAAATGCTTCAACATTTCTTCCATTCTGGTTTCTCCCTTCTTCAGAACTGGGCATATTCACTTGGAATTTATTCAAGCTTCCAAACCAAATCAGTTTCTAAAGTCTTTGAGTTCATGTAGGCCCTCCTGTTTTCAATAATGCAGCAGGAACACTATCAGCCCCTGGTGCTTTATTGGTCCTGAGAATTGTAATTCTCTCAAAGTTCCTCAAAATGTGGTATTTCTACAAAACAGCTGAGCTGTCTGGATTATAGCCAGCATCTCTTTTTTCCACCTCACTATTAAAGAGATCACAGTATTTTCTCTATCTTTTTATAGTTACACTATAATTTCCACTTTCGTCCTTAATCATGCTCACGCACTCCTCCACACATGGATATTCTTGTAAAATACATGCACATTATTAATACTTTTCTTCTCTTCTGTCATCTCTACCGTGTTTTATTATCTGGTGTGTCATTTAACTCATCCTTCAGCTTTATTGTAATTCTCAGCATAAGGTGGCTTCTCATTCTTGAAGTCAAATAATTGCCTCTGCAATAGCCCTCTCAGCTTCTATACATAAAGTTTCAGCTGCAAGTTTCCTCTCTATGTTTCTAAAAAAATCTCTCATTCACTATCAACAAGTTTCTAAAACCTCAAACTTGCTCTCAGCTATTATCAGCAATACCTGGAGTTTCTGGATATGTCAACAATTTTGTCTTGTCTCATGGGCTCATGCATTTTATTGTATTAGGTCATTCTCAGCATTTGCTCCTTTAAGGTAATACACTAAGCCACAGTCTGAAGACTCTCTGGTTATAACTTTGCCCTTTAAATAAATAAATATAGCATCAGGCTAACTCATAGCAGCTCTATTTAAGGTTACAAATGTTCTAGTGCTTTTCACAACTACATTAGATACTGCAAAACTAACTCTTCTCTGTAGTATTTAATGACACTAGATCATTCAGAATTCTTTAGAATTCCATACGGAATGCAGTTTTAATTTCATCGTGTGCTTCTAATGTAAGTTCATATAAATCATTATGATCCAAACAGACTGTACATTAACCCTCTATTCTGACATCAGAGGCATTCACTGATAGCTTCAAAACCAAGAACTTCTGAACACTGTCACTGATCACAAAGACTTTACCCATTTCATGCCTTCTAGTCTTTACAACACAGTATGTTTCTGGAGAGAATTATGCACTGTGGTTTTTTGCAATGACAGGATACTATGGAGGTCCAGTCCTTTGAATTAATGTTCCTTTCCTGTATTTCAGGAATAAATTGGAGATACTTATTTTTCAAACAATCAAGGCTATGTATGAGAGTTACGCGTTTCATGTAATTTGGAGGCTTTCTAGCCACATTGACTCAGAAGTTCCATGCGTCCAAATTCCAGTCGTCTCTCTGGAGGTCCACTATCAATAGAACCAACTGCTCGGGGGGTTGTTTGAGGGGTTTTTTCAGTATTTAATTGAGCTTTAGTTGTCCTTTATCCTTCAAAATATATCACTTAAGAAACACTTCTGGCCCCATCTCTGCTACCAACATTGTTTTTGCAGTCATACGAGCCCCTTTCAGAACATGAGAGAAGGTACCTTACAGATGCCTGGGTATGAGATCCATAATGCATCTCTAAGGAGATTGATGCTGAGTGTTTATGAAAGCCAGCTTAGATATAGTCTGAAATGCAACGTGTTTGATCCAAGACTCACAAAACTTTTGAATATGAAAACAGTCTGAAGCAAGTAAGTGACAAGCTTGATCCAGATATTTTCACATCATTCTCCTTAGATGTCAGAAATACACCAAGATTCCTTTATTCTCCCTAAGTGAAAAAGGCACAGCTTTGCGCCAGTATCCCAGAAGGAAGAGAGAGGGATGTTTCAGATCCCTTTATTCATGAATCCGGGTTTAGAAACAACATTACAAAGAACAACTAGTGCATGCCTATACCATTGTGCTCAGCTGAATGGAAACAGACCAGTTCATTTCAGTTCATTATCATAATAGATCCTTTAATGCTCATTGCTGAAGTAGTTGTTTCTGTTTCAAAGGACAAATTCCTACAGTTTCAGAGAAAGAAGATCTATCCTGGCATTGAGAAGTTCGAAACATTAGTTTTCAACCTGTGCATTTTCTTGGTATGCTTATGTTTTGACTAATGAAAAACATGTAAAATCCTACAGTTCATTTCCTTTCTTTATAGGATTATTATTTTTTTGCTGTCCTGGTGCTTCAAATGCGACAGCTTCTGTGAACCTTGTTTGGACAGAGACACCATGTGCTTACACATTTAGGGAGTCCAAACTGTTCCTGATACTAGGCTTAAGATTCTTCATTGAAAACAGCTGAACACAAATAGAAGGGATTAATATATTTGTTCTCTAATTATTATATCAATATCTATGTACAGCCAAGATTATTCAAGTGGGAAAAAGGCGGTATCTTTTTAAGATGCTAAAAATGCCTTTAGCACCAAATGCATCTAAGCAGACAGACTCACAAACTAGTTTGCACCACTTCTGTTTGCAGTCAGTGGCACCTCCTAGTTAATGAGGTTTGAGAAGGCAGTGCTTACTGCAAGAGGAACTGCATTCAAAATCTCTAAAACACTTTAAAGTTCTCAGAGTTTGTTAGGTTGTGGAAAAGCTCAGGAAGGATTTTCAATTATATATTTTACCTAAAAGAGATTCAGAAAGGCCCCTTGAATACTTCCTTTCTTTTCATCAAGATACAGATACAGAATTATTATCTAACCTATTTGTACAAAAACAATGGAAATGGCAGTGGGTTCAATTCTTCTCTCTCTTGCAGAAAGGCAGCATGGGATACCAACAAAGCCAACCACTAATTCACAGTGATCTCATCACCATGAACTATGCTGACACTTTCCCTGCCAAGAGCAATTCTCTGCAAAGGGACTTCCTGGACAGATAAGGGTAAAGAAGCCTACTGCGTATGTTGTTATTCCAAAGCCTAACTGATCAAACAAACATATGGCTGTTGAGCAACTTCTGGAGACCAGCTCAGTGCATGAGGCAGCTGGAGAAAGATCGCTTTAGAATTAGCACCTTGAACTTTTGTACCAAGCACATGCAACAAACTCAGATTTTCTCACTTCTCAGGGAATTCTTTCCCCTTACAAATCCATTTCTTTGGAATCTGAAGACAGCTTCTACAAACAGGCTTGAGCAAGACAGGCCATGATGAAATAATTATTAAGTTTACAGTGTTGGTACAATCTTTGCTATATATTTTTAAGAGCGCCTGAGCAAGATTGTATAATGAAAAATCAACTTATAAAAGTGTCGTTCAACTGCTCTGTATTCACAGTTGTGATCAGTGTTAAGTCCTTAACAAAGACCGAACTCAAATACTGTGGATACTTTGTGCCCACAGCTAGTAGTTTTCTTTAATAATTGTTTTTGTTTAGAAATGTAGAGTGAGGAACAAAAGGGAGGCTCTGAGAAAAGTTGCAGTAATTCCTTGAAAATAGGACTATTTTTCTTCTAGAAAGCTCCTAAACATCTTTTTCATAAAGAATTGTAGGGTCTATTAAAAGTTTAACAGGACTTTAGATAGCAACTACAAATGCCTATAAAGTTTCACTATCTGCCTAGATTTGAGGGATTCTGGGACGCTTCTTGCTCACTTTAAGGTTTCATCCACAAGCTTGCAAAGGATGGCTTTGTCCTTCCCAAAGCCCCTCTCTCTGTTAAGCCAGCCAGTCTCCATTTGCTTCTGCAAGCATCATTTTCCTATTAGAAATGATGTTTTTATTACTCTCCTATCATGCTGAGCAGTGGGGGGATATTACTTCTCCAACAGCTGGAGTGCAAGGCCTCTTACCCTGTGGGGATTTGGCAGTTACCAGTTGCAAACTAAGCGGAGCAGTGAGCAAGCTCTGCAAAGAGGATGTCTTTACTGTCAGCTAATAGCACACAGATCACTCTATTCCTGCAGAACTAAAACCAGGCCACTATTTTGCTTTTTAAGAGACAATAGGTCTCTTTCTCCCCTCCTCCAAAACAGGCCAGGCACAATAGCTCCAAAATGAAAACCTTTTGTGTGCACATATTATTTGATTTCAAGCTGCCTAGAGTATAATGATGATTTCTTCAGCTCCTTGCAGCAGCTGCCAGCATTTCTGACAGCCTGTCCAAGGAGATGGGAGTACTGAATATCTATGTGTGTGTTACTTGCTATGACTTCTAGTTTTTAAAAAACTTTTGAAAGACTGTTCAAGAAATTGCTGCCAGCCCTCCTGGTAACCCCAATGCATTTTCCTTATGGAAGGAAGTTCAGCAAGGAGAGCCACCACTTAGCTTTAGAGAACACTAACCTATTCTGTGCTAAAAGAGAAACTTGCAAAGCCTAGGGAAAACCCTGGAGATAGAATGAGGAAAAAAAAAACAACACAAAGCCTCTCAGAAACAATAGAAAGACTCTTCTCAGACTCATATAAAAACATTGTTATTCAGAAAAGAATAAAAGTCATACAACCTATTTATCTTCCTCTCATCCTTTTCCCTCAACCCTTTTCCCTCTCAACCCTTTTATAAGAGAGAAGCTCCTGGAACTCACCTTTTATACATTCCCTGGGTGTGGTTACAGCCAAGCATAAGTTATCACTAACACAGCCTCAGGTATCTGGCTATATAAATGGATCTTCAGGGCTTACAGGGTTTTTTTGGTTGGTTGGTTTGGGGTTTTTTTGGACGGGGGACAGGGGCAGTCTTCATTTGATGCCTTTGGTAAGTACTAACTAGGAAAGAGATAAAATACGGTAATTTTGTTTTGCTCTAGTTTATTTTTGCTGATGTTTTTTTAGTTGTACCACATCTTTAAAGATGCTTTTCAAATACTTTCCTGTAGATTGTCCTGGTAAGAGTGTCCTGAACAATACCTGACGAACTACTAGTTGACTACATTCAGATAGGCCACTATGTGAATGAACAAGTTTCTGTCTTATAGGAAAGGTTAGAAATCCAGCCTGGAGGAGGTACTGTAACTGCAGACAACTTTTCTTCTCAGGGAGCTGCTAGTTCTCTTAATCTTATGCCACTGTAGAGGTCTGTGGGTTCCTCGCTTGCCCTGCTTTAGCAGACTCCTTGGATGTATGAGGGCACACTGCTTCTTCCCTCACTAGCTAAAGCACCTGTGGCAAATCTCAGTGTGTTTCTCCAGGCACAGCTAATGTGCTGATTGTTGTCTTACCCTAACCAAGCTCCACTAACTTTCTCAAGCTCTAAGGTGGCTCTTTGGCCACTTTTCAGGCTTGGCAAAGCAGTCTTTATCTTCTCTGCAGATGATACAACCGAAGCCCAGAAAGTTGGAAACAGGATCTCAAGAGATGTCAGTATACTTTCAGATGCATGGCCCTGACTCCCAGGTACCTGGGTATCTGCACAAACGGCTTTGACAATCCATGCTTAGATTGTGAGAAGTATTGAATGTCTTGGAGTAGAGATCTCAGAGCAGTGACATCTTTTAGTAAACAGTAATTGTCATGTTTTCAATGGCAGATTTCAGAGGCCTGTAATGTGGTCTCTCAGCCTCTTGTAGCAAGAGGCAAGATTTCACCTTTAAACTTCTATATGCTATTGCTTGCTCCTACGAAAGCCATTAATCGTGACACTTTGCTCCCAGACAGAAGAGAGCAGGGACTTCACTGGTTCACTTTTCTGCCATGCCATAAGCAATTTTGGTTTCTGGCACACTAATTCTCTATCAAAGACTAGACATCTGCCTTACAGGTTGCTGACCACTGAATCCAAGGGCTGCCACTCAACCATATTTGCAAAGGCTGAATTAGAGTCTTCCCGTATTCAATATTTTTGAATAAACTGTCTCACTCAGCTACAAAAAAACTTTCCAGAGAAACTAAGGCCATACTTACACCATGAAATAAGGTTCTGTATTCTGCTTTGAGGTGAGGCTGACCCAGGCTGATGATGGACTGCACCTCTAGAAAGCATACAGCTACATTTTTTGGCACTAAACTTAATGTTCGCTCTTCCTAAGGCTTATAAACCCATTACCTGAAGTCTGGTGTATGAAAGTGAAGCAGAACTGATTCATCCTGGGAAAAGGAAGAAGATCCTTGCAAAGGGCCTTTGGTTCTAGGTTTGTCCTGCTTGGAGAGGAGGAGAGAATCCAAACCCAGGGTGTTGCTGTGCCCTATCTTCGACAGCGAGAACAGGATCTCATGATGTTCTGGCTTACAGCACTGGAGTCGAACTCTCTCAACCTTGTTGAGTCCCAGGCTCCAGTGGCTTTTAGCTCAGGCTTATCTCTAGCAATCATTCCCAGTGTTTGCAAACAAGGGAACAGAGCTGCCGCTATTCACGGCATGCTGTCACAGTCTAAGCCAGGGGCCTCCTGCCTTGTGATTGCTGATTTCAGTTCATTTCTCTGATTTACAGTTTCCTGATTTGCAGGTTGTTAAAATACTTGTAAAAAACACTGGTCTGGAAAATGTTCCTAAATAATTATGTTGATGACTAAAAATCAGCCTGAAAGGGCTTTAATTCATAGCAGCTTATACAATAAGGGAGATTTAGGGAGAGCTTTTATTCTCAACTCATATTTTTAATGTTTCATTCATGTTCATATCCTGTACTACAGACCCCAAAGTGAGTTTATATGGCTAAACTCTAACTCTACAGTCAGGAACTAGTTCATTCTCTGGAAAAGCTTTCTTAGGCAAATAAATTCTTCTATCTGAAAGTTAGTGTTGTGTTTATGTTCTGGAAGGCTTGTGGAGAATTAGAGTCCTTTCCCTTTTGGAAAGGGATTATGGGAATTGCCAGGTTAGTGTTAAAATAGGGAGTCTAAGCATCAGTGAGAAACTGAGGTCAAGATATGTCCTGTTTACTTGCTGCAAGTAAAGATCACAACTGAGTGTGTGCTAGGGGATTTGTACAGTACAGCCTGAAACATCCTGGATCTGCCAATGAGCAAGACACATCCAAGACTATTTTGATTGTTACCTTTGGTGCTGAGAGGAGAGAGATCTGTTGTCATTAGCCCAGGCTAATGTTTAGGCCTGCAATAGTGCTGTCTCAAGTCTCAAGTTTCTTATTTAACCAGTCCCAGCTGTGTCAAATCCTGCCTGCAACAGAACTAGAAGCTGGAATTAACCATTGAAGCTCCCAAAACATATGACATTGACTCTATTGTAAGGTCTGGGTAGGACCATTTTGACATGTCTTCTGCTGGAAAATGTCTTAGTTAAAACTCTTCAGAAATGTATCTGTTACTTAATGCCAAGACAACTCAGAATATCCTGAGCAAGGCCTGGGCAGGATGGAAGATGGGCTTTACCACATCCCAGGGGAATAAGTTTAGTCTATTGTGAGATGTTTCTGGTTTTGTAACGACTCTCATCAGGCAAAAAGCTTGAGATTCCCAGTTTTTAGAGAATGAGAGAAACATGCTCCGCTCAGCTCTGTTTGCAAGTCTTATGTTATTTAAAGGCCTCAGCTTGCAGTAAAAGAAGTTAACACAAATATCTGACCACATTCAAACAAGCCTTCTTAAGCAGGGTGCTGCAGTTTCTGCATTGATATAATGTAGAAGTACAGGAGTCTGCCTGTCAGATGTAGGCAGCCCTGAAGTAATGACACATCTTCATGCAGTGTTGCAGGCCGTGTTCATATGTTCCCATCAAATGCAATAGGCACTGCTCCGAGGTGCCAGAGGCTCAGGCCAGAGTTTACCTGTTGTACACTCATTTAGTCTCAATTAGAGATCTTGCTAATACAGAATTCCTAAAAGTTTGGATCTTGCTTAGGAGCCTAATGTATTAACAGCATTTGGAAAAAAAAAAAAAAAAAAGAAAAAAAAGCCCTGGTTAGTTAGTGCAGGTGTCTGCTTGGTCTGCCAAGAGGCAGGCATGAGGGAGTGTAGCTGTTTTCAGCTGAAACCAATTACCTTGATGAGTGAAGTAACTAGGGCTATAAAAACACTGTCTCCTGGTGTATTAGAAAGTTAGATATGCTCACCATCTGCATTTGTCAGGGCAGATGT
The DNA here is from genome assembly GCA_035590275.1 of Ibycter americanus. Lineage (NCBI taxonomy): Eukaryota > Metazoa > Chordata > Aves > Falconiformes > Falconidae > Ibycter > Ibycter americanus. The sequence goes on along the minus strand of JAVJGI010000032.1, from coordinate 30,034,689 downwards.
GAATGTGATGACCTACCACAACTTGCTAGACTCCTCTTTGTAGAACAGTGCATCTTCCTTGTCCTGCTGTCAGGAAACATTTGTGACCCAACATTTGCTTTGTTTCATCTTTCTACTTCTCATCACACTTCCTTGTGCACAACAAGAACGTGCTAAGATACTACGCTAGCTTCTTGAAGACTACTGCAATAAGATGATCTTGTAATGCAATCTTCACCATGAAGGTAATCTGCAGGTAAGGTACTTCTGAGCTGTGGCTGCCCCAGCTCTGCTGAAAGCTGTTTTGAGATTGCAAGTCCATGGTATGGTGTTGGGACAGTTTATAGGGTCTACTGCTGCACAGTTATCTGAAAATGAAAGTAAGGTCTGCTTTAACTGTAAGACTCCACAACCTTTATGTATGCCGTATATGTAGAACCACAGGCCAGCCTTCCTCAAGGGTAGAACAGTTGAATGATCCAATCCATTATACTAGATCTAAACAGAGTCAGAACTCAGGAGTTATAGACTTCTCATGCTATAAGTGCTCTGGGGAAAGTGTACCAGTAACTAAGCAGAGTTGCAAGCAATCAGCTTGGAAAATAGTATTTCAAAGGAATTTCCTTTGGTATTGTAATAAGTTACTGAGAAAAAAATTATCTACTAGAGGAACTGCTGAAGCAAAGAAGAAACAATGTCTTGATCAAAAGCTTTCATTGAATTTTGATGTTGAAGGCTGACTTAGTTCCAGGAAGGAAGAAGGATGTCTTAAGAATTGCCATATCATGGCAACAAAGCTTATGATGGGCAGAATGGAAGAGAAGAGCAAGAGCTTACTAGTTACCCAAGGTGAATTTGGAAACTAGATGCGTGTATTTCTGAGGGACAGACATATAACGTGATAATGAACTAATCTGCTTGAACACTCTGCGATCAGCAAGGTCTACCCTCTCATTTAGCAATTTCCACAGCTTAAGCAGTTTAATTTGTAGTTGTCTCCTTGTGTGCAAGTGAGGATGAGAATATGGAACTAGCCAGTTTTAGGATGGAAGTGTGGGTCTTACCACTGAAGTTGAGAAGTCTGCTCTTCTGTACCAGAACTTTTGCCACTTACATCCCTGAAGGGATCCCTTAAGGAACTACTAAGGATGCAGCACAGACTGAGGCTGAGACTTTTTAAAAGCCTCTTCCACTTTGTTATTAACATGTGTGTATATTGAATTTTATTATTTCCTTTTTGATTTTATGATTATTCATAAACAAACTGAAAAATTCATTTATTGCCTGGGTTTGTTTTGTTTTTAAACCTGTAACACTTTAAAGCATCATGAAGAGTTCTGGATCGTACTCACAACAGGGAGAATGCTTAATGAATTAAAAGAATCTGTCTGCAAGTCTGAACACCACCATAAATGGAGGGGTAGGAGTCCATGTGGAGCTGTAAGGTCTGTTACAGTTCTGAGAACCCAGTGCAGTTGTGCTTCTGTCAGTAGTTACAGCACCTCCAAAGCCTGCCAGCTTTGCTAAGGCTTCCTGTCCATTCCAGATGACGTTCTATGACTAGACCGATTATCTCCTGATAACAGGTTTTCCTGGTACGCTTCCACATTTTCCTGATACTTTGGGCCTTGCTAGAGAACAGATGTTCTTGGAGTACTTGACAATCTTGCTTTGAACGCTGGCAGGAACCAGAAATTGGAGAACACAGAAATAAGAAACTTTTTTTAATTGCACCTGATCATTCTTGAGTGTTGATGCTGGGGACTAAGATTTGGGCAATGATCCAAATTGGCTCTTCCCCATGAAATCCATTGTCATGTCCCTACACACACATTAAGGTGAGTATTAAGTCTAGTGTTTCAGCTTTAAACCTCAATTCCCTTGCTTAGGTTCCCAGTCAAACATTTGCTAGGGGAGAGACATGCACAGCAGATGAGTAGCCTTCTTCCCGGATACCTGTTTCCACTAAATGTGTGATGAAATTACAGAGTATACTGAGTGGTTCTAGATCTTTTGTCCAAGAGATCAACTGATTAAGCAGCAATGTGGCCCCACCTTTATCAAGTACATGGTTTTTGTTTAGCACACCTCACAAAATATTGCCAAAGTGCAAGTGGCACTGTGACCTGAAATTATTGCCCACACCATCTGCATTTCAGAAAGCCACTTCTTCAGCTCACAGACTAAGTCTAGTTAAGTCTTCCGGAGGAACTGCTTCAAAGGATATCTGAAATGGAGAGGGGCATGGAAGGCAGCTCAGCAAAAGTCTATACCAAAATGACACACTGCAAACTATAAGTGTCTAGGCTGTATCTATAGATATCTAAACATGTATTTTTTTTCTATCATGCTTCCCCAAACAAACCTCTTCAGCTTTTCCACCCAGAGACAGCTGCACTTGACTACTTACATGATGCTTGACAAATTAAAATACATCTTTTGTGTTGTAAAGGTTTTCCAGTATAGTGGGCTGCTAAGCAAATTTTTAACGGCTTCAAGGATCATCTTATCAATGAAGAAAAAAAAAAAAGGCTGTTCAGTACACAATCATTGTAACTTAAGATAACTGTGATTTGAGTAACTGGGAAACTCTCATTCAGTTGAGCAGACAGCACCTGATAAGGTTAACTTATATTCTTAAAATAGGCTGTTGTCAGCTGTATGTATACTGGGTATAACCATGATGCTTCTGGACCTCTCAAAGAAATGTGAATCCACAGGTACTCTTACCTTGGCTACTGACCAGTTTAATATGAACCAAACACCTGATCCAAACAAGGGGTTTCTAGTTGGGCCATCAATAACAGAGGTTGAACTTGGGGCCTCTGGAAGGGGTAGCAGTGAGTTTTGGTACTCTGAGGTTAGAGGTGAACCTCATACTATAGGGAAGTTATTCTCCTTCTACTGATGTGTTGAAAACAGTGCTCCACAGATTAGATGTGGGTTATACTTATTGCTGCTTCTAGGATGGTTAGGTTTTGGATTTTTTACTTTATCATCACCTCCCAGCCTTAGGCCAGTACCACTACTGGGGGTGGCAGGGTGACAAGTCATCCCAGGAAACTGATCCACATGGGGGAAAAAAAACCATTTTGTTTCACCAGCAGAACTGCTTGTACTGGCATACTTGAGGGGCAGCATAGAATGGGCTCATTGAAGCCTGTGCTGCTGTGCTTATCACTGGGGGGCCTTAGATTTGTCAGTCAGGTGGTGGCAGTAAAATCCTGAAGTCAAAAGCACTTCCATTGTGTCAGGTCACTCCTGCAACAGGAATCCTGCACAAATCATGGCAGTGCTCTGCACCAAATGTTCTGTAGTAAAATAAGTAGTAAGTGACTTAAGTGATGCTACTGGCTTGCTTCAAATTATTCCAAATTAAGTCATTTTTTAACTTAAAACCTTTGGTTTAAAATAAACCAGAGAGTCATCAGGGAAGAAAAACCTCAATGCTGTGAAAACTGAGCTGTGAATTCATGGATATGATTCATTTTCCCCTTTCTTTTCCATCCATTCAGGGGCCAGCCAAATCCACCTCTTACCTGGCCTTTCTTTACCCTGAAACTGAGTAATGGGAGCAACAGAAGAGTTGATGTGACAGCATGTTAGTAGAGGGCTCTGCCATGGGTGTCCTTGATCTGTTCTTGATATTCCTCAGCTGGTATGCTGCTTCTTTGGGTACAGACAGGAATATTGTAGCAATACAGAATCCAGGCCTAAACAATGCATCTGGGTGGTATTAATGCGGGCTTTGGACAAAATCAGGTCTCTCCATTTCTCATAAGCTAGGGATGGAGAGATCTCCCTCACACACACACACCACATACATATAACCCCTCCAGAGTATGGCATGAACATCTGAAGGCCCTGTGATTACAATTTTTATTGCTGATGCTCACTTTCATCGTCTAACATTTGCTCCAAACTACTTCTAAGAACGTCACTCTTCACAATATGTATGGATATTAATCGTCCAAAGAAGAATTTAAATGGCAGGGTGGACCCTTCAAGCTAACGTAAGGGAGGTGATGCCCTGTCTGTTTTTAATTAGAGCTAGCTTTCTTAATGAGGTAATGTTCTGTTGTGCTGGGTTATCTCCTAGAAGACAGGGCGGCAGGCAAGTTGTTGGGGAGGGACACTTGAAAAACATCACAGGCAGGCTGTTTAATGTTAGCGCTATCATTCATCACCCAGGCTCTTTGGAGAGCCTGACAGACGGAGCATGTCCTGTGGGGACTCCATCAGCCTCTGGCGTGCTGCTTAATGCAATTTAGCCAGATGTATCAAAGCAGCAGGCAAGACCCTGCTATTTGGACAGCATTTACAGCATCCTGGGCAAATAGTCAGGAAATGTTCAATAATGTGCCTTGCACAAGTGTGGCAAGAAGCACATTCTTAGAATGACGGGTTGCCAAGAGAAATCCTGGCAGTGCCTCATTCCAGCTTTTAGTCACATGCTGGTTTTGTTGTTATTGTTTGAGGGCTTATTTTTTTAAAGGTTGTCTCAGTTTGAGGTTTCCAAAGACCAGATTTAAGGTGACTTGAATACACCCATCTGGTTTCCGATCAAGTGAACGAATGTGTACAGCAGAATCCTTGGCCTGCTCGTGCACAGTGTGGATCTGGGCACCGGGCCTGCTGGCGTGTTGCATTGTCTTCCCAGCAGAGAGAACACAGTGCAGAGCTGACTCGCAGCAGCCCCAAGCACTCTGCTTGTGATGCAAAAGGGACCAGTGTTGTTTGGGCAATCAGAGCGCAAATGCCACTAAAAACAGGGAATTTAGGGGAGACTGGCTACATCTCTAGGCTACAGAATGGGATCCAGCCTGGTATGCTGACAGCCTCTCTTAAGGAATTCAAGAGGGGCTCTGCAGAGTATAGTTCAAGCATACCTAACTGTTTGATCTGTAAATAATATTAATTCCCAAATTCGGCAATCTAGTCCTTTTCCTGAAAACTTGAGTATACCCACAGACCTGGCTCTGGTCCTCCCTCCAGGGTACTGGGTGTGTGAAATCTTTCCATCTGTTATTCAGTAGGAGGATTGCGCTCTCTTAAGAGAGCAGAGCCTGTGACAGGGAAGGCAGATACCCTGGAGAAAACGGGTTTCTGCTGCTTCTACTCAGTGTCCTGCTGCCTAGACTGGTTGCCACTGCTGCTAGCTGCCACAGAAATCCTATCCATAAGCCATGTGGGTGCTGAAAGCAGATGTGTTTTGTGGCACTGGTGTTTTGCTATTTAAGTCTAAAACTTCTTTGCCAGCAATGGGGAAAAAAGAACAAGGTTAAAGCACTGCCCTGTGGGCTGCTGGCAAAAAGATGTGTAGCCTCTAGAGGGGGAAAAGCTCCAATGGGCCTGGAAAGGGAATAGCTGTTACGTATATTTTCAACCTAAAGGCCAAAGCCTCACTAAATTCCCAATGCAGAAGCAAAACTATCATTTGCACCATTTATTTTATTATTATTTTTAGCAAAGTTCTCCCCAAAACCACTTTCCTAAGGAGACCTCCATTTCTCGGAGCCAGAACTGCAGCCAGGCTGAAGGACAGACATGGAACCCAGGCACCTTCCCATGTGCTGTGGTGTCAACGTCACCTGTGAATTCAGCTTTGGCTCAGGGCTGGTGGATAAGATGTAAAATCCATCTGGGCCTTGCAGCCTTGGAAAGCTCTTTGATGATGTTTCCAGCAACAGAAATGTAGCATGTGCAGAGCCTTGCATCCTGTTGCTAATAAGTCTGCTTTTACACCATTCTGCTACACTTATTAACTTTCATTTACATATTTTTCCAATAATCTTTTTAACATGTGACTAGATGACCATAAATCCTGGAGAGTGAGGAGTGCAAGGTATGTTGGAAGAACAAGTGTCTGGGGCTCAGTTTAACCCCTCAGTTACCACTAGAAAGGCCAGGTCCCAAGCAGCTGTGTCCTGCAGTTAGCCCAACAGAGACAGGTTGGCAGGGAAGGGTAAATGCTTTGAAAGGAACAGATTTTCTTCTTGTGGTATCCCAAAACAAATACAAAATTTGGTGCTGCTGCCAAGTCCCAGAATGTAAATTAATGCAGAATGGGGCATTTTCATGTTTTGCTAGCAAGTACATGCCATGGTTCTGCCTTGATATTAGCTGTTGATGAAACCCCATCTGTGGATTTATCAACCAGGTTCACTAAACCAAATGGCTTCCCCTTTTTCCCAATATATGATGAAGGAAAGGAAATCTGGTATGGCTCATTAAGGCAGGACAGAATGGAGACAGCTGGTTAGTGTATGTGAAACACCATCTCCCGCTGCAAAGAACAAGTGTTCAGCAATATCCAGAGCCATGTACTCCTATGATGAAATAGGTGATTACTGGGGGAGGTGGGGTGGGAGGGTACCAACTCTGAATTTCTAGGTTTGAGTTCTATTCTTACTATCCTTGGATTTCAGACCTCTCACTGAGAGAAATGGTGACAAAGAGAAAGATTGTCCAATATATATTTTTATATCCTTTTTTTATACATATACACACATAGTTGCTTCCAATTACCCACGAATAACTGTTTCCTCTGTTAAGCCAGCTGCATAGATGGCTGAACAAGTTGTCTGTTCAAACGCATTTCGGTCAACTTTCTCTAGCTGATTTGGCAAGAATTTTTCTATCTGCAACTGGATCTCCTCCAGTAACAACTTAGACAGCCTTTTGACATTAGGTCATGGCTGTATGACACTGAAGGTTTCCTTTCATTTGTCTCTTTACAAGTAATGATGGGAAAAGCAAAGGACTGTCATGCCTCTGGTTAAGAAGGGACAGTTTAATTGTGCCACACATCCAAGTGTCAGCAGGTTTTACACCACTAAGTAGGATGCAGGATGGATTATCTCAAAAACAATGTTTTGGACTGGCACTCAAGGGTTCAAATCCTGACACATCCTGGATAATCACCTATTTTTGCATCTGATTGTATGGAAGTAGCTTCTCACTGCAAAAGGTTGTTGTAGGGACAATATCCTGTTATGACTGGAGGGCTCAGAGAAGTGATGAGCACTAGGGGAGAGAAATCTCAGCCCCAGGCAACCAAGCAAGATCTGGAATAAGATCTGCCAGCAAAGGCAAGCGTGAGTAGAAGGGGGAAGTGTTGCCGTCAGGAAGCTGAGCTTCATTCCACCTTTCTCAGTCCCACCCTTTTGTGAAAATTCTACTCAGACTATGGCCATAAAGACTATGAAAACCTTTAGGCAGCTTACAGCATATGCATTTTACATGTGCAAATTTATCCTGCTCCCACTAAAGCTTCAGCTTGGAATGACAACCATTTGCAAAAATTTCACATGCCCCAACTGAGAGGCTAGAAGAAAATGTGGCCTTGATTAGCAATTGTTAATCAATTTCCCTCTCAATCAAATCTTGTTGTTCCAAATACAGCACAAGGCCACTCAGTTTGTAATGTACCAAACCTTATGTTGCTGCTCTGCGTGAGGAAACTAGATCCCAGTCTCCAAAGCTGCTGTTGTAGGGACACAAGCAGTAAAATGCTATTTTCACAAGATCAGCACTTTTCTGCAGCCGCTTCCTTGATGACTTAGGGCAGTCTGCTGGGACTGATTTTGATAATGGCCCCTGATCTTCGTAATGTAGTTTAATCTCCAAAAGCTGGATTTCAACACTACCTAATTGCATTGGGCTCCTTTGCTAGTCCATTATGCTGCTACAGGCTTCAAAGATTTTGGTGGCATAATGACATCTTCAGACCAATCTTCACTGTATTTTCAAACTCCCCATGCAATCCCATCTCTCAGAGCCTATAATATTATTTTAATTGCCAGTTCACGGCTTTAGGGACATCTTCATAACTTCTGCTTTGCTTGTAATGATGAGATCTCTTGCAGATGCAGTTAATCAGAAAGATTACAATCACTCTAGAAACACCTGCATTAGAAATAAGTCTGGCTTTTATTACTACGAATTTCTACTGCTGACAAGCTCTGGGAGGAGAGGATGGGGGAAAACCCAAGATCCCTTTGCACAGCTGGAATATAAATGTGAAATTTTCTTCCCATTTATTTTTCTTCTGTAAATGATTTAGCTGCTGTTGATCAAGATTACCACCAAATAAAAATCAGAATCTACCAGCTTGTGTGTTTTGTGTAACACATTCATAAACAAACCTGTGCCTCCACCATTGGAACAAGCCATACTTTTTGCTATAATATGTATAGAACTGGAAGTAGCATTCATTGTCAGAACTCAGCTAACAAGCATTTAAGAGCAGCAAGGTTCCTGTATTGGGACTCCATATTGCACATGGAAGACAAAATAATTTAGTTGTTCCAATGGCCTGTGTCCTCTTTACCCTTATGATATTAAGGACAAATGTAAAAGACTGAGTCTGTCAGTTGTCATGAATAGGTACAATAGGAAGCAGAGAAGTCAGAAGTATTAGGGGAGCAGAACAAAGAGGTATAATTGACTGCAGGGTAAAAAGACAAGATTCTTAAGTCTGATGCAAGTACTTTGAGTCATATTCCTATTACCATGAATCTCTGCACTCTAACTGTTGGGTAAGCACCGGCACAGTGTGTCCAAGAAATACTAAGTTTTCAACAAAGCCCTACAGTGGTAAAGGTGATACAGTGTTTCAGAAACCCAAGGTTTGTATAATAAAAGATCTTGGGATCCTGAAAACTGGCAAAACAAGAAATAAAATGTCATCCCTTACAGGAAACTGAAGGACATTCACATCCTTCAAGGACAGGCTGGTAACGTTCTAAGAAATAGTTCAAGGTGTTCACATTTATTGAGGAATGTTAATCTACTTAAGTCTGCAGTTGTCCCAAGCTCTGGACACAGAGATTGAACTGTTTAAAAATTAAATATTACCTTTAAAAGCTGTGAAAGATGTTCACAATTTTTCTTATTTTTTAAGCTGGAAAGTGCTGCTTCTACAGTGATCTACTAGCACAGGAAAAACAAAAATGAAAATGTCTCACTGTCTCCAGGACCAAATTCTCAGTTCACACAGTCAGTATGAAATGCTTCCAATCCACAACATCCTGCTTCCTCTCACTGGATAACAACTCAAACCCAATATATGCTCAAAGAAATGATATAGTGCAGGATAGTCTGTCCCACTGCTTCTGAAAGTTACAGGAAAGAATCTCTAATGCAAAAGCAGAAAATGTAGCCCCTTTACTGACTCCTGATAATAATGTGTTCTTTTACCTTCTCTAGGTTCTTAGCTTATCTACCTTTTCAGACTCACAAAACATCAGAAACTGGGCTGGCAAAGTTGCTGTCTGGTTTTAAATGAAAGTATTTGTCATGCATATGCACGTAACTCCCATATATTTAAGTAGCCTAGAATTGGTATTAGACAACTAAGAAAAGGAATGGCCTTATCAGAGAAGATGCTCCATTAATAGAAAGATGATACTTCATATTTTGAATGGAAGAATTATTGAGGGCCAGATCCAGCAAACCACTTAGGTACCTACAGTGCAAGCTGGAAGGATTTCAGATAGCGGGATCCAAGAAGATAAGACACAAACCCCATGTAACTAGTCAGTTTCTGAATTTTGCATTAAAGATCCACCCAGTGAAATATGTACAGAGTTTTAAGAACAGGGACCACTGGAAAACAAGGGAATATCTTCTGTGGTTAGAGTAATCCTCCCTCTGGCCCCAGCAGCTTTAACGAGAAAGCTAGTGAATCTCCTTCCCTCATCCCAAGTCATCTTCTAGTATGAAATGGGAAGTGCATCAGAAACCCTCTAGGCTAAAGAAGGTCTAAAGCATATCTCTTCTGCTTCACCAAGTGTTGTAACTTGAGGTGTGTTACAGAGAAGGCTGTCACTACTGTGACCCCAGCTGGCTGGATTTTAACAGAAAGCCTCTCCAATGGAGCAGAACAGCACCCCCATGCACCAAGCTGCTTTGGGCTGTGAGGCACAATCTCATGAAGTTGGTGGAATCCAGCCTGCAGGTACTTTGAGTAACTGCAGTAACATGAGGGGAAATATTTAAGACACCCTCTTTGATATTTCTCTTGGCAGTCCTTCACAGCTCTCTGGGTGCCTAACTTCACTCAGTGCACAACTGAGTACGTAGCACACGTTACAAATGGCAACACAGTGTAGCTCACTACACTGAGAAGTGTTCAGCTGCCACTAATAACCACTCATCCACCCACAACCAAGCTCCATTTCTTCTTCCCAGGGCACTGACAAGGTTGTATTACTGGGGAGTGTTTAAACACAGGCTTCAGAAACAGAAGGACTTTGCCTAGTAGGAGATAGGAGGTCACTGAGGTAACAGTCATTGCTGACTTCAGTGTACTTAAGTCAAACTTAGCCTGTGGTTAAATATACAAGTCCTTTGCCCTTTAAGGCTTAAAATAAATTTGTCTTAAACTACTGCATTGGCTTACATTACAAGATAAATTATGAAAAATAAGTTGGCCTCAAAGCATAGTTTTGCTTAGCTGCTCTGGGCATGAACCATTTCACTTGGACTCTGTTTTCCAGACCACCTATCTCCCTCACCAGGAGGATGAAGAGAAAATAATCAAGAGGAGCTGGAGCCTATTTAGACAACTGGCCAGCTCCTCGCAAAGAGCTCCTTCTCGGTTGGAAGAGAGAAGATCCACCACAGAGGAAAAACAAAGCCTGCTCAAGACTGAACATGGCAGTGATGCAACAGTATGATGTTACTGGACAGCAAGGACCAGGTTCACTGGTTTAACCAGGAACACAGTATATGGCCAGGATCTACACCTTCCTTTTTCCTGTCTCATCCTCTCTCCCTCTCTCACTCTCACCTTGTCTTCTTTCTCATCTTTACTACATTTCTGTAAGTGCTGACCATGCACACAGTATTGCATACAACTCTCATCACACCCATCACCTGACAGTGATGTTCCCAGTGTCCTTTATAAGATCTGTAAACAATCATAGTTGAAATCAATATGAATCCATCAATATAAGCTCTTGAACTTTAAAACCAAGCAACAGTGACATGTACGTCCTGAATCTTGTCTAATAGCACGATCTAGCCTGACTCAAAAGGGGAACTGTATTAAAATCTAGTACTGGTACAGTATGCAGTATGTAAGGTCTAGCAAGAGGGAGCTGGTAAACTACAAAGACATCTCTGTAAAGGCATTATTGTACTGTTATTAAATAGTGCCTTTCAACAGCAAGTCAATCATCAGCTCCCTTGAACTTACGGAACTGCAGAAACAGTTTCTAATTCTTATTCCCAAACATGGCCCAGGGTTGTGCCACCTTCTGAAGTGTTATGACAGCTCTGCAAAGCTGACCCACTCCTCTTGATCTCACCAGCAAACTCCCTAATTGCCTTGCTGTTACCTCTGTTGGTCAATACAGGCAACTCTCTCTGAAACAGTGAACAGGACCAACTGCGCCTCGCTTACATTTAATATGTACCCTACTTTGGATTTGTGCCTAGACTTGAACTATGAAAAAAGAAAAATTAACAAAGAATTTATGATCTCATGAACCTTGAGAGCAGAGGCCCTCGAGCACCTTGTGAATGACAGCAGCACTCTTAAGTCTGGATCCTAGCCTGCGTTTCAATCCAAGAGGACTGAGCGATGTTTGGAATTACATAGCGAGGAATCTAAACTAAACCAGGTGTCTTCCCAGTTTTGCCAAAAAAATGGTTTGACACATACTAGTTTATAAATAGATGGTTCTGCCAGATCAAACAATGATATATTACACTGACCACTCAAAGAGCCCAACAATGAAACAATTTTCATGAGGATGCAATACTTTTCAACTTATTTAAATTGAAAATAATAAACAGATTGGCTTGTATTATCATGAAAAATGTGCTAAAGGGTAAGGTCTGTGAAGAAAAATCTGACAAGTCATAGGTCATAAAAGTTTCAGTTCAAGCTTGTTCATATTATACTGAAGTAAATTATTGCTGAAAACTTCTTTCAAAGAGTTCCTTTTTGATTGGGTCTTGGTTTTAAGATGAGCAAACACTTTAAATGTGAGCTATTTCCATTGTTTGTGAGCAATAAACAGCAGGCTGAATAGAAAAGCAGAGGCCACAGGTCATTCCCACTGGTGTAAAACAAATACTACACAGCTTTTCCTTCCAGCTGCAGAATACCCTTTATCTAGCTATGACTGCATACATCACCTGCCCATGCACAGGCACCTAAACAGGGAGTTCTCAGCATCATACAAGGTTTTTCTTTCTTGTACAGGTACAACCCATAAACGCAGCTGGCACCTGGGAAAATCAGACTGGCCCATGCAATTCTGCCATGACTGACTACAGGACAATCTGACAACAGTGGGATACTCTGGGAGCATCAGTCTATTTCTAAGATTTAACTCCCTTCACTGGAACAGTTTGCCATTTAATTCTCATTTTGTTCTTTCTAAAATATGACTTTTGATCATGATAAGTAGCATCTCTCTTGGGACAAAAATAATCTGAGGTGTGATGCAGATCAGTGTAGCTGCACCAAACCAGAGGACCAAAGAGTGCCTTGCACCTATGGTCTGCAGCAGAACTACTGAGTGCAAATGATTCATCAAGAAACCTCTTTTTCCTGATAGGCTCTGGAGAGATGCCTGAATATGGTGATAAGGAGCTGACAGGGAACCAGCCATGCTCAAATGCCTTCCAGTTCATCCAAAGATGCAGGGAAAATCTCCTCCACATATTTAATGTCTTTGGGACCCTTCCAGTCATGTCTTTCTCTTCTGACAGTCTTCCAGCTCCCCAGGACTTTCTGGCCCTCCTCAGTATCCTCCTCTGTCTCCTCCTCCCCAAGGACAGCTCTTCTATTCTCGGAGTTCTGCTTCCACCTGGGAGGTTCTGGGGAAGAGGCTGCAGGTGGTGCAGTGTGTGTGCACAGCTCAGCCTGTCGCTGGGACATGCTGCCATCAGCTGCACCTCTTCCTCACCCAGAGACCTGCTGGATCCTTTCAGACAAAGATTTTATTCGACACAGCAGCCACAGCTCTCCCCCAGTGGCTGTTTCTAGCAGAGAGGCCTGCACTCCGGCATGTGAAAGTACTCCAACACACAGCACGTACTTTTCCAGGCTCCACCGCAGCGTCAGGCTTAATGAAACACTTAATTATCAGACCTCAAAACTTGAGATTTCCAAGTGAGACAAATGGATGTCCTGCATTGGGGCCTGGCTGTGCAACCCTTCCTCTGCTGAACACCTGCTCCTGGGGACAGGTAAAACTAACAGGCTGAGAAACAAAAAGACTACATAAAGCGTGCCTACCGGTAAGAATGAGGCCATGCTGGGAGCTTGATCTGCCAGCATAAGAAAAGCCTGTTTACAGGATCCAAATAGCTGCTTGGCATCTGAGAAGCAAGGAGCTAAATCAGAGGCCAGAGACCTAAGCATCAGTCCAAGAGTTAGAATAGGAAATACTGAAATCATTGCATTCATTGATTGAAGTAGTCTCACCTAGAACAGGTAGATCTGGCCAGCAGTCTGGGATGACTGGACTCAACCAAAGGATGCAGATGAGAAGACACCACTGAAACCATGGCTATTGTCCCCATTACCACTTCCACAACAGTTCAATGAAGTGCACCAGCAGCTCTCTCCTAGTGCTAAGGCATGGGACCAGACACATAGGGAGCATTCTAAATTCTTGGCAGAAAAAGTTGCATATTCCGAGGCAAAGAACAAGCACTTTAAACCATGGTGGCAGTACGCAGGTTTCACAGTATCCATGTCACAGAGAAGCACAGGGGGGTTGCAGTACTGACCATTTGTTTTGTACTGAGCACAACAAATCACCCATAAGCCAGATGCACATCATTTCTCTCTTCCAGCCTGCCAGCCACAAAACACTCACCAGCTTTCTTTTCCATTTAAAATTTAAGTTTACCTGCAAAATAAAAAAAGCCTCCAGCATGACAAACATGCAGAACAATAGCAAGAGAGCTTAGGGCTGTCACCACTCTCTGTCAATTTCTTTAGTAGATGGGAATTTGTGAAGTGGAAGGTTTTCAGTACTGATCTGCTATTATCTGAAATGGATTGTATGGTGCTCTGAATTTTTTTATCAAATCTGTAAAACCAGTAAAACACAACAGTACTGGTTAGAAGAACTCTTTCAGGGCGGAGCAAAGAACAAGAAACCATTGCTGGAGAATATCTGGTGTGATCACAAGGAGAATAAGTACTATTTGCCCAGAGAAAACAAGATTTTTCCACTAACCTCTTCTGCTTTCTCAGCAAATTTTTCTGTTTTCTCTAGTCTGCAGCCCTTTTCTAGCCAGTAATTTCAATATCTTGTGAGATCTACAGAGAACAAAGTGAGCATTAGACAGACAAACAAGGAAGGGGTCAATTATTGTATTAAAATCCCCAAGTGCATTGTTTTAGCACAAATTTCACATTTGCTTGCGCATGCTTTTAAGTGATTCCTTATTTTGTACCTTATAAATGGGCACCAGATGCCACAGAGAATGATCGAGATTGCAGTGAAACTCGAGATCAAATAAGTTTTGCCCTGACCTAAATCTACTTAAGAAATATTGTACATGCTTTTCCCCCCAAAGATTTAACAGAAAAAAAAAAGCCCTTCTCCTAATTTGTCATCTTAAGAAGTTGACAAGGAGAAGCATATGCACTAGTTGCAAAATCTCAAGAGACAGAAGTCACTCCCAGTCACTCCCCCATTGAGGCACTTAAAGGACTGGAATTAACCTTGTCTTAAAATCACAAGTTGGCTTTCCTTTCCCAAATTCAAACATCCAACAGCTATAAAAATGGCATCCAATCAACTGCTGACTCTGCCAGTTCTGCAGTGTTCCTGCTCACGTCCATCTGTCTCCTCCTGCCATGCTGCAGCGTATCAGCAGCGCAGTGAGGAGGCAGGGCAGAAACTGGCTTGCTACCCATGTGTGTGGGCCAGTAGCCAAGTGATTCCACTTAACAAGCTGGCCACTGATCCACCTTTCATGTTGAAATATGGGGAGAATTAGGAAACTTTTAGAATTAAATAATTCTACAATTTATGTTCTTCTGTTGTTGTTTTTTCTTCAAAACTTTTTTCAAATTTTTAATTAGAAACACTTTATTTCTCTCCTTTTAAAGCCCACCTGGACTGAGTTAGTTGGGTCAAAGAACAGCAAGTTCTATACAAATAAGATCATGTTAAGTTACTGAATCTTTTTATGAACTATATCTGGCTGCCTGCAGTATGGCTAAAATATTTTTTTGCCACCATATGAACTGGAGAAAGACTGCAAGCCTTTCATCAGTCACTGCTTTCTAAGAAGAAGTCTTTTTAGATATAAACTGTTGCCTCACATTAACTGCAGGGTCTCTCAAAGTATTCCTAACTAAATTTTTAACAATTTGGGATATTGGAACCAATCTTCTGCTCTGCCAGAGCACTGTCATGAAGCCAGGGAGCTGAGCTTGACCCAAGCAAGGCCTACACAGCTTTCTAGAAGGTATAAGTCACCTCTGTCTTGCTGTAAAGCAAAGAGCCACTGGTTTCTCCTCTCTAGAATGCCATAGAAGTTTCTTTTTCCCACACCTTGGACCAAAAAAATGTTCTTTTCTGAGTTTTCCCCTTGTGTGATGGAAACTGTACTCCTCTTCACAGTCCACTAATAAACTTTGAACCAAATGTGTCAGCCTCTGCTGCCTTTGCATCTAATAGCTAGTTACTGCCAGCATAGACAGCTAACGCTCACAGTAGATGGTGACTTCAGCCACCCTGAATACACCTCCATTCAGGACACCCTGCCGGGCGAACTTGCCATGGATCTTACCAGGCAGGTGGTTCTCCACAGAGAACCTCTGACACGTAACTAGGCTTTGTGAGACATAAATGACATGTGTAGCACCACCGACTCGTTCCAGTCCACCTAACTACTGGAAAATTTAGTAAGCACACCAATGTCCTGCACCGGAGGCAGGGAGACCTAGTCTTTTCTCTCTGTAGACATTCCAGCCACCTTTGCTCTTCCCGGGCTTCTTGCTCAGGAGCCACTACAGCTACTGCAACATCACAAATGTGATTTTGTTTGCATAGGTGTCACTTCAAACGTGACACCTTCCTTGCATGAATAAATGATATAAAAAAGAGAGATATGAAAGAACTGGACATTCCCATCATTTGTGCATTAATGTTTTCCACAGTTTGAACCAGTGGATGCCTGCCAGGTTTTCAGAAGTTGGATCAGTTTGGCTGATCATAAAGACATCTTCCTTAAAGGACAGGAGCCTCCTCCAGTAGTTGAGTGAGCATCCATCTGACCCTTATAGATGTAAACAAAAGCTGCAGTTTGTGGCATGTTATTCTAAGCTGAGAGAACCAGCAGCGAACCACCACTGTGGGTCTTGTTCCCTTAGGAAAATGGGATACAGCTTATCTCCATCAATCAGGAAAACATAAAGAAGAAATGGTATACGGGCATCAAACTTACAATTTCAGTATTGGCCTATGAATGCCATGGCAGAAATCTCTCCTCCTTTCTGCTAGGGAAAAAGGCAATTGAAAGGAAGCAACAGAAAAGAGAAGAGAAGTTAGAAAAAAATGGAAATGGCTGTATCACAGAGCTCTGACTTAGAAATGAGTGGCTGCAATGTAACGAACTACCACACACCAGCTTCTCTCAGTCCACATGCATGCTCATATCCCTGGGGAGCCTTTTCTGTTTTTTTCAAATATGGGGTAATTTTCTCACAAGTTAAAGAGAAAAACACTAAATCTAATTATTTTCCATTTATTGTGGATTGTCACAGGGTCAGCATATACCAACAGCAAGTTATTACTGGGCAGCTGACAGACGCTTGCTTGTGTGTCAAACCCTTTAGATCAGAAGCTGAGCTGAGTCCTGGGTTTTTTTAAGTCAACAGAACTTCTCTGAGATCTTTCACTATGTCCTAACTAACACTGCTCTTTATGGCAACCTTTAACTATGAAACACTGGGGACTGTCTAAGTTAGACACCTGGTTTTATATTGATTTCAAGTTAACACAGTCCTTAAAATGGGGGTGGGGTGCTTAATGCCTTTGAAAAGCCTGCTCCACATTTTGCCATACGTTTGGATAGTGCAGAAGCATAGGGAGTAAGTTTGGAAAGTCACTTACATGATCTCGTACTAAAACTCCAAGGTACTATTCAATAATTCAGCCTTTTGGAAATTTTTGCATGCTGCTTACATTCTTTTGACATAAGTAGGAAAAGTTGTTGCATCAAAGCTTGATAGGTTGGAATCTTTCCTCTTTCTACATACAATACAGAACAGAACAACTTCCGGAGCTGAAGTTGCTGAGGGCCAAACCCTGTCAGTGGGAGCTTTGCCATTTGCTTCATTAAAACCCCAGTGTGGCCCTACAACAGTATATACTTTATAACTACAAGTTAAATTCGGTGTTGTTGCATAAAACAGTCTCTCTCCAACTGACTGCATGGGAAAATTACGCCCTCTGCTGCACCCCTATATTTGCATTCTATATGGAAGTCTTTCAGGCCATGCTGTCTTTCTCGTCGGGTGGTGGGCTCAGTTTGTCAGCCCACAAGTTTGCAAGTGAGAGTGATGAATTTACTATTTGATCTTAACAGGCACTTAAATTCCACCCTTTGTTAAAAGACCTCTTTATCCTTCTGCTTAGGTTTTGGAGAGGACCTCACAGGATCAAACTCTTCCACTACTTCAATGGCCATTAATGATTTGCACCATCAGCAGCTGAGTGTAGCACAGAAAATGTCCTTGAATGACTCACCAGCAAGAGGTCACTATATATACAGCTCTTGGTCCAACACTATACCTCTGATATGCCTGCAGAATTTGGCATTTCACTCCAAAGTTTAAAACCTTTGGACTCTCTGGAATTTAGAACATTTAGCTTCAAAGCTCAGGCTCATTTGCTGGTGATGGGCAGTCTCACTGAGTCACCCGGTGTGTTTACTTGCAAAAAGTCTGTCCAATATCCTGTTTTCTGGGATGTTTATAAGCACTGTTGGGATGCTCATTGCATCTCCCCCATTCAGACAGAACATCTAAGTTCAGGCCTTACCTGGGGTGACACACCAGGATTTAGAAGCTGGAGAATATGTCATTACAGCTTTGTGGATGCACTTTAAACTACCCAATGGCCAAAAAATTGTAGATTAATTCCTATTTACCAGGTTTGTGGTGAGGATTTTGCTACCTTAACCTCCACAGTACCACAGCTGGACTGCTACCAGTCCCCAAGTTGGTTCACCAGAAGTTCCTTCTAGTATATCTGCAGCCACAGAACATCACTACCGCTGTATCTGGCTATGATTGGGTCACCAAAGACTGTAACCCTGATGCAAATCAGCTACTGCAAATAAATTTGTTCTCTGGTTAGCCACAGCACCCCACTGGTGGTTGTAACTAAGGCCTGTGTAGGTATTAGTAAGCAGGCAAGTTCCTATGGCAGCTGGCTGCTAAAGCCTTAATAATGCTTTTGACACCATCTCCCACAGCATTCTCCTGGAAAAGCTGGCTGCTCATGGCTTGGGATGGGTGTACACTACGCTGGGTTAAAAGCTGGCTGAATGACCAAGCCCAAATAGTGGTAGTAGATGGAGTTACACCTGGCTGGCAACCAGTCACAAGTGGTTCCCCCGGGCTCAGTACTGGGGCCAGTTCTGTTTAATATCTTTATCGACGATCTGGATGAGGGGATCGAGTGCACCCTCAGTCAATTTGCAGGCACCACCAAGCTGGGGGGGAGTGTTGATCCACTTGAGGGCAGGAAGGCTCTTCAGAAGGATCTAGACAGGCTGGACCAACGGGCCGAGGCCAGTTGTATGAGCTTCAACAAGGCTCTATGCTGGGTCCTGCACTGGGGCCACAACAACCCCAAGCAACAATGCAGGCTTGGGGAAGAGTGGCTGGAAAGCTGCCTGGCGGAAAAGGACCTGGGGGCGCTGATTGACGCCGGATGAATATGAGCCAGCAGTGTGCCCAGGTGGCCAAGGCAGCAAATAGCATCCTGGCTTGTGTCAGAAACAGTGCGGCCAGCAGGACAAGGGCAGCGATCATCTGTCCCCCTGTACTCAGCACTGGTGAGGCTGCACTTTGAATACTGTGTTCAGTTTTGGGCCCCTCACTTCAAGAGGGACATAGAGGTGCTGGAGCGTGTCCAGAGAAGGGCAATGAGGCCAGTGAAGCTCTGTCTGGAGCACAAGTCTTATGAGGAGCAGCTGAGGGAACTGGAGATGTTTAGCCTGGAGAAAAGGAGGATCAGGGGAGACCTTCTCACTCCCTACAACTATCTGAAAGGAGGCTGTAGGCAGGTGAGGGTCAGTCTCTTCTCCCAGATAACTAGTGACAGGACAAGCAGAAACGGCCTCAAGGTACGCCAGGGGAGGTTTAGACTGGGTATTAGGAAACATTTCTTCACTGAAAAGGTGGTCAAACATCAGGCTTGCATCAGGCTGCCCAGGGAGGTGGTGGCATCACCATCCCTGAAAGTATTTTAAAAATGCATAGATGCAGTGCTTAGCGACATGGTTTAGTGATGGACTTGGCAGTCCTGGGTTAACAGTTGCACTTGATGACCTCTAAGGTCTTTTCCAACCTAAATGATTCTAAAGGGCAGCAGAATAGTCTTTGCTCCCTGTGGCTTAATTTGCCTGTGTGGAGCCCTGGAAAGCCAGGCTAGCTGGGGAAAGGGAAAAGGATAAAGGCACACTGCAACAGCATTCTGAGTAGACTGAAAGAGGAGGGGAGAATGGGGGTCTGAACAGCCAGAGGCGAGGAAGCTGCAGCACTTGAATGAGTGAGTGAATCCTGGACAAAGGTAACCACCAAGAACAGTTAACAATAATCCAACACACAAGGGCTCATCAGAGACAAGCACTCCAAAACTGAAATGCTGTTCAGAAAATTCTGAAAATAAACTAACACTAAGAAAAACACTAATGAAAACAAGGGGCTTGGAAACTGGATGGTGGCAGGAGGAAAAGAAAGGTTGTTGAATAACTTGCTCCTCCTGCCCAGACCTGCCAATGCAGCTGGATTCTGACTTGCAGCATCATCACTTTTTTCAGTCTTGGCCTCCCGAACCTGCAAGCAGCCCCTCACAGTGACCTACCTAACCTTTGCTATCCAAACTTTTCTTCCTTTGAACAGCCTGATAAGGGGCCAACCTGTGCAGTAGCTTCTCACTATGCCCCGAAGGGAGAATACAATGAGGCCTATAAAACCAATTGCACTTGTTACCCGAGGCAGCTTTTGAACTCTGCACGAGAGGCTGGAATGCCCCCTTCCACTTAGCAGAACAAAGGCCAGCCAACCTGCAGGGTTTTAAATCTGAAAGTTAAACATGAATGTGATTAATGTGTGGCTTTGAATTTCATGTATTATTGAACTGTATACATTACTCCAGGCTCAGAGGTTTTTCCCTTTATACTGCAACACAAATGTATGTTCTATTTGGGAGGGGTGCAGAGCAGGGAACACTAGGCAAAAGTATTTCCATATGTATTCCCCAAATTCTCTGCCTGAAGGACTTGAGCAAGCCGCGATTTATACTGTGTTCCACTGACCCCGAAAAAAAAAACTTGAAACAGATTTAGAGAAGATGCACTGGAGCTCACTGCAATTGAAACGCTGGATACTTATTTGACAGCCTCCAGGAATCCTTCCAGGTCCACCCCTTCCTGTGAATCTGCTAAAGCTCCGGAAGATTATCAGAGTTAAGCTAACGTGCAGGATGCTGGGTTTGAGGAGATGGGTTGCCCCTGGTAGAAGTCATAAAAATGATCACCTCTTGTAACCAGTGCTCCGACTCAGAAGACTGAGTCCTTGATCCCATTTAAGTCATAATCCTCTGACAGGAGCCAGAAAGCTGGACCACACCACTTCTGTATGATCCCGCTGGCTTCAGCAGAATACTCTGGAATATTATCCTGGTTTTCACTGCTGGGGAAAGCTTTAACATATTTTTAGAAACAGTTAATTAACCCCATTTGTTACATACATGGGCAACCGTAAAGTGCACCTGGACACTTCCATTCAGGACTTTTTCATTCTCTGTATGGCTTTGGGCAAGTCTTCTGACTTTACCACCATGTAACACAAGACTAACAAAGGTGCTGAGAAACACTTGAAAATTTTATTTTAGGGAATAGAGTTCTTTTTTAATTAGAGGGTTTCCCTGGTGAAATCTCAAATACAGACTGTCAAATTGCCAGTATCTCATACGCACTGCCTGCCTTTCTGGGGCAATGTATCTCTTTCTGCACGTCCTATGCATTCTTGTTTATTCATCCGGTCTTCTGCTGTGCTAGGTGGAGTTCTCATAACATTAGTGATTTTGTATAGAATTGAACAACATATATAAATAAATGATGAAGCTACACAATTCAGAGCCCTGACACTTCTACTCTATGTTACAAGTCTGAGCTCTTAAGAAGCACCTTCAGCTTTGCCCGAAAGATAAGACACTAGTTTCTCTCCCACCAACTTGGTCAATTAGTACTGAATGCACACAGTGTAATCACAGGCCCTAGGGTGATGAGTTTATTGAGAACGTTCTTCAGTATCCAGCCAGATCTTCAGAGAACTGTTTGCATTTTGATAAGACCACTGGGAGGAAGGATTCACAATTGTACTGTACACCACAACTCAGCTTGCTATGGTTAATTCTACAAGGACCACCATTAAAATGTCCAGTGAATTGGCCTTTCATGAGACACTTCTTGCTGGGCTGGGCAGGGAGGATCTGGATGAGAGATGATATGAAGAGCTCCCCTTTTCCAAAGTTCAGACCTAGATGGCTTCTCATAATTTTCCATGCCACTTTGCATCTGAAACTTCCATTTCCTTGTGGAATGGAGCATGGCTATTAACAGGACAGCTCTGTCTCCAGAAATAGTTTCTGGCTCAGGAGAATGACTGACCTTTGTTCTGAACAGGAATATGAACTCTGCTGCCTTGGGGCACCTTTGAATCCTTGTCTCCTATGCTTTAGCCATTACTAGCCCTATGATTTCATGACATGAATCTAGGTTTATCCTAACAGCACTAAAAACTTCCCTGACTTGCCAAGTTTATTACAGAGAATGCTTCTTTAATTCTTTACTTCCCAATGAAAAGGTCCAGCCAGTAGATATGGGAATTGTAGCAGTGATTCTTAGACTTAATATATGTCCAGTACGACTTTTGCTAGAGTCTTCCTGAAATATGTATAGAAAAGTTATTGAAAATTTAGGACTTTTTAGGAACAGGGAAGCCCAGAATATCATATCATTGATCCATGGCCTGAGATCAGCGCTGCAACTTCATCCTTGCTCTGAAATCTGGCAAATACTGCGTGCTTGCATGGAGCTTACAGAATCCAGCGAAGTTCTGATCACTTAGCTGCAAAGATTAAACCTGCTGCTCACCTTGGGTGTAGTACAGATGCAAACCAGACAAACCATGACAACCATATTTCTGCCAAATGACTGAAAATACATTATATGGTGCTTATCTTGGCTATACAATTTATGCTTGAGCCAGAAGGACAAATAAGCTTTGAGCAGGGGACTGGACAAGCATGCTCTTTACAGTTCTGTGATCCTCAACCTGGCCACAAAGCACGTCTTAATGTAGCAGTCAAATGTAGCAAAAATGTAAAATACATTTTGGTCCAGCCTCCAGAAACAAAAAAATCTCTAAATCTCCTCTGCAAAATGATGTTTGCAACCCTCACATACTGCTCCCAAGCCCAGAGAACTGCCTGTTTGCTGGGGACATCTGCATCACTTTTGCTATTGTCTGCCAGCAAGAAGGCCTGACCCACATCTGAACTCATTCCAGGGATATTTCAATAAATCTGCAGGTTCCCAGTAAGCCCAAAAGTCCTTGCTTAGGACATCCCTGCCCTGTGCAAGCTAAACCAACTCTCCGATTTTTAATTTGGCATGGCTGGTCCTCCCCCAGTCTCTTCATTAAACACAAGAGGAAAAAATAGGAAGTCTGAAAGACCCACCGAGTGGCCTCTCTTTCTGTGTGCTCATGTGGCTCCATTCTTGGAGGCTGACCCAGGGCAGAGCTCTGCTCTTCTACATACATTTTCCAGTGGAAGCATTTTTTTTTCCTTCCGTAGATTTATTCAGACTTCAAACTTCAAATTCATCAAAACTGTCATGGACCATTTACAGGATGGGAAGATATTGCGGGTCCAATCAGCATAGGTGTCACAAACAATTATCTACTGCAGAATGATCCCAATTAGTAAACACCCTGCTAACAGACCACCTCCCCAAGGATGCTGATTGCCTGTGACAGTGTTTTTTTCAGGATGTCTGCTGGAAAACTACAACTCAAGCCTTTGTGGGCTGGCTTCTAGCAAATTCCTTGTTAACCCTATAAAAGAATCTACACATGAATAATTAAAAATAGATTGCAGTAGAAATTTAAAGTACATTTGCTTTGTCACCCAAACCCTTTATAACAAGACCCACTTCTCATCTGGAATAAAATGGAAATTCTATTCCCTGTCTTGGCTTGTCTGAGGCACTCTTGTGTTTTGATGCTTTGCTCTAGGCTTTTGGAACTAAATAAAGATTGCAATATAAACACTCCCTTCCACTTTCTCCTTTCTTCTCTCCTTTTTGGTTGGTGCAAAACTCTTTTAAGAGTTGCCTGAAGGACTAAGCTCAGTGAGTGTTTGAAACCTAGCTGCTTATTCCTTGCTTAACACATGCTGCCTCTTCTGCTGTATGCCACTACCTAAAAGAACAGACTTTTAACAATTCCAGAGCCATTTTTATAGAATGAAATCACAAAGACACAAGCAAATCAAGATATAAAACTAACTGGGGGTTTTTTTTAATTAACCTTTTGACTACCTAGTTCTCTCCTGAAATGGACTGGGGAGCAATCTGTCACTCCTCTTCACCCTGATCTACTATCAAATCAAAAGATAGCAAGCCCAGATCTGGTGTAACCCAGGAATAATGCCACTGCAAGTAGTGAAGCTGCAGAGAGATTGAAGAGAGGAAGAACAGAACTCTGCTTTCCACCACGTGAACTCAGTCCTGCAGTTCACATAAGACAGGCCAGAGGACAACTAGCTGTAGCTAAAGTTCAGTACATGGCAGGTAATGCCATGAGTACAGAAGATTGAAGCTGCAGTGTAAGATCATGGTATGAACTACCAATTGCTTGCATCAGAGGATTTCAGCTGAAAGGCTTTCACACTGAAAGCATCTCATATTAGCATTACTGCCTATAATGCAAAGTTATTGTCTGACCAACTTTGTTCATCTTTTGACTTGCCATCCTTTTAAATGCTCTAATGTCTAAGTCACTGTTTCACACTGCTATCAGCAGATGCTCCAAAAAGCTAAACTGCCAAATGCCACATAAAGCAATATAAAAAGCTATACCTCAAGCAAAATGTACTGAAGAATAGCAGTAAATTGCCACTTCCTCACTGATGGCTCTTGAGAAGGGCCCAAGCAGCTTTTGATATGAACTGTGGAAATCAAATGAGGAAATCCTTCATCATTCTCCAGTCCCAAATGCAGCAAGCCAAGTGGAGTGATGCAGGATTGTTTCAGGTTTAGCCCTTCCATTCTCACAGTGCTGGCTGTGTTTTACAGTGTTGCAGATGATGCAGGTGGAAACTCACCCAGAGCAGGGAGGACAATAAACAAAGTATTCCTATTCTCCAACCAGGTGATCAGAACTTTATTGGATGCAAGTTGGATGGAGAAATACACTGCTGAGGCACACAGGTTTGTTCCTGAAGTGGCCACAGTACATAAATGACCTGTGTGCATGCATCTCTCCAAGGATAGGAGCTGAGTTAGGACTGTGTATTTAATGGTAAATAACTGGACTCCTTTAATCACAAGTGCGCAGCTTTCTGAAAGAAAATATCATACTGAGCCACAATTGGTTGGGCTAAACAATATTCACATCTGCTACAGGATAGAGTAGTTCCTTCTTCTGTGAGACTGTCAGGTAAAATCTCATGACTTGCCTGTAGTGAAATCTTAGCCATAATCCAGAGTCCAATTATACGGAGGTAGGAAGACTGATTTGGTTATCAAGGCGGCCTCCCAGCCAGCAGTCTTGCTCCCAAGGAATGGGCTTTGGTGCCATACTCCATTTCCTTTCAAGTATGCCAAGTCCTCCTGTACTGCTCAGTAACGCTCCCACACCTCTGCAGTTTTGGCAGGCTCCTGTACAGCCTCCCTCCTTCTGCTCTGGCTTGGGGTAAGCAGAATCTCTTCTTTAATATGCGGGGGGAAGTAGATTGATCTAACTCATCCCTGTTGCTTTCATTTCTGATTTCAGTCCAGTTGATTGGTAATTTCTTGGCAGTAAATTCTACCCCAGCTATATCTTCAGCAGGGATAAAGTGCCAAACCTCTACAGATTTCCACAGAACTATGCTGCTTACCCCAGTTTACAGTCTGGCCTAAAAACTTGACTTCCGTTGCCTTGCTGTTAGTCTACCACACGCACCCAAGTATGCAAGCCCAAACTATACACTGCTCACTTGGCTGTCTCACACATTAAAGCATTCAGGGTTCCTCCTTCCTAAAGAATTTTGCTTTCAGGTGTTTTTCTCAGATGGAAAAACTTCTCTTCTTCCTGTAACATTCCATCAATTTCATTATTTTTATCTCACCAAAATTACCAAACTTCCTGGTTTCTGCCATGTTTCATGTACAAGGTACTCAGTAATGTTTGCAAAACATTGCACCTAAAACTGTTATTAAAATGCTCCTTACTGCTTTGCTAACGCACAGGAGGAGCCCTCAGTAAAATGGGTGAATCAAAAACTTTCATCAGTTACAATGGTCGGAAATCTGCATGATCAGAGCCATGTATTTGTCATTTCTACTAATCCACATGACTGAGTTCCTATCCAAGACAAGCCAAACAATTTTGGAGGGAGGGCAAGATCTTGTAAGACCCTGTATCAAATGCTCTACTAGGCTCCAACTGCAATATATCTAATCCAATCCCTTTGTCCAATAACTTGCCTTTGCATGACTGAGGACAAAATTGCATAACTATTCCCTCCCTGCCTCTCCCCCAAGCACAATACCCTGTGGTTTGGAGCAATTTAAAACTTAGTTCAAGAATTTGTCTCACTTTTCTCCCATCCTGGTAGTCCACACTAAATCCCAACTCTTCTTCCTTTGCTTCCTTATTCCTTCCTTCCTGATCCACTATGGCCCCAGCAACCAGAGCTTCATCATTCTTCTTCACCTTCAGACTGCAAAGTCATTGGGACAAAATGTGAAAGATGATCTCCAGTATTACCAACTCAGTTTACACAAATCTCATGAACGCTGGCACTATTGCTTTCCTATCCACCTCCCTCTTTCCAAAGGAGGTTAAGAAAGACTGAATTCCTGTCTTGGTTGAAGACTGTTCAGCCCTCTGTAAAACTGCAAGGGGTATGCACACTTGTGAATTTGGGAGAAAATGCAGGCTGGCTCACTCCCAGGGGAAGGGCTTTGCACATCAAGCTGAAGACAGAGAATCCAGCCCTGCTTTAAAGAGGAGGGACATAGTTCTATTTCTAGCAGGGACATCGTGTGAGTAAGTCCCTGTGAAGCCAAAGGATTTTGCCATCAGATATCCAAGGTCAGAAACAGGGAGCCATAGAGTCAGCCTTTGTGCCAGCTGATGGAACAAGCACCCTCCAGCTGTAAAAGCATCACTTTGAACACTGGATAAAGCTGGAGCCACTGGAAGTGTCCTTGCAGCCACAAACAGATTTATGACCCAATATTCACAAGAATTATCATTGCAACCACTGCTCATGCCAGGAAACATTCATTCCCTGTCTATCCATCCTGTTTGGCTCACAGATCCCAGCGGTCCTCCTCAGGACAGCCACACAATCTATGTAAAGCACTTGGCTTCTGTGGATGCCATGAATTTTCTGCGTTCCTACTGTGCACACTTGCCAAGTAAGTCTTGATTTAACTACAGTAATCTCTGCTGCCTGTTCCCACAGAGACAAATGTTTATTTTATAGGCTCTGATCTCAATGGATGGTAATAAACGGCCTGCCTCTGCATCAGAACAAGGTCGCTGACCCAATCCGTTGCGCAGAAAACATGCATAAAGTCAGCCAACTCCAGAAGTGCAGTAAGAGCCAAGCCTGCCCCAACCACCCCGGGCTGCCAAGCTGGTTGCCTTGTGCTGGTGTATCACAGGCAGAGGAAGCCTGGCCTGTAAATGTGACTTGAGAGGTGATGGAACATCAGGGAATTGCACCCTTGGAAGGACAGCAAGCCCTAATTGCTTTCACCACTGCAGATCCAACATAAGCTACACAACCAAAAGGGAGAAACTTCACAGGTTGGCCAGTGGGACCTTCCTGAGCTATGACCAGAGCAACAGCAGCACTTTGGCCTAAGAGGGAAGTAGCCCACACGCATAGCTGGAGTGGCTCAAGGCACCTCTCCTTCACAGGGAAAGTGCACTGACTAGCTGACACGCTGTAGATCAGCTAGAGAAATTGGAATGTTCTGTCAGAGCCTGCTTTCTCACCACGACGCTTCCAGGTCAGAGGACTCAGATGAATGTCTGAGTTGGGCTTGAAGTGTTTTACTGCAAATGGCACTTTGACACCACCACAAATATGTATACTGTCAGGTCTTACAGTAGGGCCCAAGGCACTTCCAGAGCGGACAGCTTCACAGAGCCTCACATCAAGTTAGCCAGCAATTCAGCATGTGGTCACTGTGCCTTCTTTACAGCAGCTCCCTGACCACACAGCCCTGAGATCTTTGGGACTCTGGTGTGGGCCTATGGTCTCATTGCCGCCCACTCAGCCAGGACACAGGCCATTAAGTTCTACTGGTTTTATGAGCCTACATCAGGAGGGCAAGTAACACCTGGCCCAACATAAAGTCTGCCACTACCACGGAAATCTGCCAGGATGGTTTGAACCAGCAGAGAGAGCTTGTACTGGACCAGCATGCTCTCTCGTTTGGCTGCGGTGTTTTGGATCCAGTACTAACAGCCCTAAAGACAGTTTTATGGTATCATTGGGGTGAGGACTTTGCTTGAACTCCTTTGGTTTAAGCCTTGCTTTAAGCAAATGCATAATTCATAATGGGGATGATAACAGATGGCAACTTGTTAAGCCACAGGAACTCAATCAGTTGTGATCACATGACAACACCCTAAATAATTTAAATCGTATCTTACTGTAAGAGCTGTTCTGCTGGGGCCCCGTGTTACAGAGAGACACCAATGCCACACTGTGGGACTCGTCTTGCAAGGCAGTTGTTACCAAGTCTCTCTGTTGCAAAGGCAGAAACTGAGGCACAAGAGTGAGTGGCTTCCACAGGCTTGCTCCATGAAATCTGGTTGCTGGTGTCCTCCTCTGCACCACATCCCGGCCATAAGGCCCTGTCTCTCCTTCTCTATGAAGTGTGTATATTTACAAATATATTTGCAAGAGGTAAATTCAGACAAAAAGCATTCCTTAAAAAACCAGCGGGGTTGCCTATCCTCCACAGCATGGTTGCTAAGTCCAAGCAGACCCTCCAGAGAAGTTTATCACCAGACCAGACCTATTAGTAGGTATGATCCAAACAGGATAAAGGGGTGATTCAGTCCTTAAGGAAATCCACTGAAATCAATGGATCTAAAAACTAGATTCAGATTCCAGCTTTCCACTGGCAAAACCCCACCTTTGCTCCTGGCTTACCCTGCTATACCAAAGAGGTTGCAGGGCAGGGTCAGGAGAATGTATTCAGACCAATTCTGACACACAATTTTCACACTCTACTCAGCAATGTAGCTAATCGAAGAGCCAGTGGGAAACAAGAGACTTCATAGAAAGGATTCAAAACTGGAGCAGTCCAAGCCATTGTATCTTGAAATATTAAACCCAAACCTAGGACTCCTCATATTGAGTCAAAAAAGCTAGAGCTACATGATGCAGAAGTGATGATCCAACAGAAATTCACCGGTTTACCTCTTGCTGTTGCAGGCTGTGTGTTAGACCAGGAGTTTGCTGTCTCCCTGCAGCAAAAATAAGAGGATAAAGCCATCTCACCTGCTCTGGATAATTCATTAAAAATGTAAGCACATGCAGTCTTGCCACAGATCTCATTTGTACTCTGGGTATGACATGGCAGTGAAAGGTTGACCCTCATTCTCATGTCAAAATACCTCTTTCTTCTTCAACTACAGGAGGAAACCACCTTTCCAACACATGGCCTAAACCTCGGTGACATGAAGACCCTTGGTGTCTCTATGAGAACCAGGTGGCCCTACCAAACTCCTCAGTCACTTCAGAAAGCAATGTGGGATGGAGGGGAGTAGGGAGTTTTCTCTTATGAGTTTCAGCACCTTCCTTTTCTTTACATCAGTTCCCAGGCTGCTACATGAAATCTGGGGCTCTGCAGGGAAGTTTCAATTCAACAAGTGAGTTGAAGCACTCTGAATGAGAATACTCTTTAGGAAAGAAATGTTCCAGGAATATTCCAGCACACTCAGGATTACGGAAATGCTTCTACCATCGCAGGGGACAAAGCACCATAAAGAATATAAAACTTTAATGAATTATTATTATCATTTCAGCATACTTTGAGAAGACACATTGAGCTTTGAGTCTTCTCTGGAATTCCAATCAATCATAATCAGCACAGTTAGTCCCGGCTGAAGCACAGGCATTGGCTGCTAACCATAAGCATAATTAACACAGACTGCTGCCTCCCGCCTCCTGACACATTACAAGGGAACACTGCCTACACTACATTCATCCTTAAACATCACTTGACTGCCAGACCATTTTTACTCTTCACTTCTAAAATCACCATCCCCTTTTTTAAACACTTCAAATATAAAAGCACTCATGAGCTGACCAGCTAAATTCTTCTACAGTAACTGTTGTGGGCTCTTCATCTCCTGAACAGAAAGGAAACTGCCACCCAAAAATCCTTCCTTCCCCACCACGGAGGTGTTTGAAGCCCTGTTTGTTGGGCTAAGCACAATGCATGGAGTTCTTCAGCACACTAGTTCTCACCAAAGCCCAAGCATGAACTTTCTTGCTGGTACACTATTAGCACTCAGCAAAGATGTTTGCAGAAATACCATTACATAAAGCAAAGCCCTGTGTGTACAAGATGGACCAGATTCTCAGCTGGACTAAACTCTCTGAATTCAAAGCAGCTATGCCAAATGACATGAGCAGAGATACAGATCCATGTTTCCTCTAACCCTGTGTGTTAGCACTGAAAGACATAACAGTAGATGGTAACAACCTGGTCCTGATCTTCAGGCAATGCTGCAAATCAGAACATACCTCATGCTATGGAGGATCCTAAACAGAGGAACTTCCCCTCCAAAATGGTAATCAACCCAAAACTTCTCACAGACAAAGCAGTTTTACATTCTGAATGAGGCCCTGCAAAATGTCTCTGTGCTGCTTGGGGCAGCATCCCATTCTCCATCACTTTGCTAAGTAACTCCAAAAGTCTAGAGAAGTTGCAGCTGCGGGCAGCCAGTACTGAAGCAGGCCCCAAGGAAAGCATGAACCACGGGTCTAACCACAGAGAACCAGTCAAGAGTGATTTTGTCCATTTGAGTTTGGACCTAAGGAAGCCCTCTCTCTGTAAGGAGCAAACTCCATTTTTACCACAATGAGAGAACAGTCCCCAGACAAGGCTCACAGTCTCTCCTCCACTTCCTCATCCCCCAGGCTGCCTATATGAGAGCCAGCAGAGCCAAGCTGCTCTCGCCAGGGTGGGGTGCCGAGACGAACCTCTCATCAGCAGCAATGGACACTGCCTCTCTGCCTCACCTCAAGCCCAGGCACCATGGTCAGCCCTGAGGGGAGGCCATTTTTACACACAAGTTATTCAACTTGCTTTTCTCAGAAGGAAGGCTGCAGGAACCCACATCACTCACATGCCCACCTGTTCAGGTTCCTTAAGGAATGCCATCTGAAAAGGCAATCTGACACTTTTTTTTAATTATTATTTCAAGCAAGTAATGACACATCTTTCTTCTTGCACAAACCATGAAGGCACTAACTTCAAAAGCAATGAACCTTACACTTCACTCTTATTACAGGGAATAGAATTAGAGGACATTTTTTAACATGGGGAACTGGAGTGGTCTGAACCCAGACTGAACTTAATCTCCTAAACCGGCCTAAACTCAAATCTCTACTCCAAGTGCTTCCAAACTTCAGGGCAGGTTGTGTCTGGCTTACGTCTCTTGGTCCCGAGCATGCCAAGTCCTGCAGCTTCGTGCAGGTCCTTGACACACTCCCAGCAAGCTGGTGTATTGGCTACCTGCCTCTGGGGGGGGGAGACAGAACAAAACACAAGATACTGCAACACGGTGACCTTGGGTGATAAAATTGCCCGAGGAAAACGAATAGCCGGGGTTGCAGGGAACAGCTCTAAAGAAACCAGTGCCAGAGCAAGGAGTGCCAAGGACAGCGAGCTTAGCAGAGGGTGGTGGAGGGAGGGAGGCAGAGGCTGGGACAAGCTGAGACAAACCAGAGAAGGAAACTCGACCTGACAGGCCCGGGAGGGCTCTATAGACTATCCAACAGTGTCCCCTGGTGGTCTTACACGCCTGTCACCTCATCGTCTAATTACATGGGTGACTAATGTAAATGGATAAGTAACAGTTACTAAGTCATTTTGATCTTGCCTGTAGCTATAAGGTCAGGTATGGTTTTGGTCAAGCTGAAGCGTGAGAACTGCAAAACAAATTGTCTACGGGAATGCGCACGCTGCCGCTCTGGACTTCCCCGTGGCTACCTGCAGACTTGCCCAGACTGGTCACCAACAGCCCAACCTGCACAAGCCAATCACTCAGAGCAAGGAGGCTGCCACATGTACAATGCCTTCCATGCAGCTGGCCAGCAGGAATCCGAGGCTGTCTTCAAAACCTGGCTCGTTGCACTGGAAAAAAAAAATCTTTTGGCTGTTTTTCCAGCTTTCCCTTTTTATTTCAGTTTTTTTTTAAATTCTGGTTCAAACACCCATCCTCAGAAAGGTGTAAAACACTATAAAAATACCAAGTGGAGATCTGGAGTGAACTCAAGCTTGGAGAGTGCCTTTCCCTGGAACTAGCCCAGCCAGACAGTACCAGCACAGAGCAGCTCACTGCTAGCAGTAAGCTTGCAAGGCCATGGAAAGAAGTGAGGCTGGGCACTAAGGCAGGAACTTTCCATTTTCAGATGGCTGGTTTCTCACCAGCACAGGAGTAAGGAAATCACAACACAGCCAGCAGGCCACTAATACACATGAGCATTTGCTGCATGGCAGACTCCCAGAAAAGATGTCACAAAACTCAGAAACCACAGAGGGGACACATACAGCCCCCTGAAAGGAGGGATGGCAGAGCAGAAGTAGGGGAGCTTTAGCGAGAGAGAAGCCTTTTCTTCCTGTGACGGCAAATCTGGGAAAGGTTCCCCTTCCTGGCACCCCAATTCCTCCCACCATCATCTGACTTCCGGTGGTCCACAGGCCAACACTGCCAGGTATAGCCCATGGTCTGAGGATACCCATGGGCTGCCAGAGGAAAAGGCAAACTCAAGAAATGGGCATGAGGCTTCCCTCCGGCTCACCAAACCCACATGCCAGACGTGTCATCAGTCTGAGCCGTGCAGAGAAACCTGAGTGCTTTGGGGCTGTGGCTGAGCCATGCTCCCCGAGCATTATGGGGCAAATGTCAGCTGAGCTCTGTTAGCCAGCATATGCTTTCTCACCTAATGCTGTATTTTAGCTGTCATGGGAAAACAAGAGCTGGTCAGGTAACCAGCCCCATGTTAATCCAATGTTTCTCTGCACCTACCAGCCTCCCAGAATTCAGAAACCCAAATGAGGCACCTCAGCTCCGCCTAGTAAGCATGAGGCATAAAAATATTATTTCTTGGAGTGGGAAGTGGCAAAGGCAAGCAAGCAGAGACATCATTTGGACACTATGTGCCGTCAAGCTTCTTTACATCTGGGGCTGGGAATGCTCTTCAGGAGCAGGCACTCCCTGCTGTGGGTTACTATGGATCAGAAGTGATTTATTTTCCTTTTAAGAGCATAAGAGAGAGTACGAGCCTGGGAGAGCACTGGGCAGGTGTCCTGTGCCTCAGGACAGTCAGGTTCTAAAACAGAGATGCCTCATCAGGATCTTAGCAAAAGCAAACCGAGATCAGAGCCCGGAGCCTGCTCCTCCCATCCGACCGCATAAGGATTTCTCATGTGGGTAACTGTGCTGCTCTACCCCTCTGCTTCCCAGCGAGGGTGCCCCAAGCCCTCTCTCTGCCTGTCCAGGCCTTCCTCGGCAGCTCATGGTTTCAGGCAGTCTCTGGGAGGTGTGTACAAACTCCCCTGCGATGCAGAAAACCCAGCTCTCCCACTCTCTGTGTAGGTGTTTAGATTTTTACTTTCCCTAGGGTTTGACTCATGATGTGGGCATAGGAATCTCTGGAGAGCCAGACAGCGACAGCACAGAGCAGGCAGTACTGGGATGGTGTAGGAACAGAGCTACAGGCATAAGGGGCGATCTGCAACTCACACAAGAGGTACACAGTGAAAGGAGGTGACCCCTCGAGTAAGACAGGTAAGAGAGGTGAGACATGTGGGATCACAGTATCTTTTTCTTCTTTTTTTTAGAATCAGCTCTGTGGCTCCATGTGCATTTAGATGAAAGGGGAGATATCTATCAACTTGTGCAGCCTGAAGACACTCACTGTTCCAGGGCGCTCTGACCCAAACACTGCCTAATGCCATCTGCCGCTCCTTCAAGAGTAGGCACAGTAAGTACACACACTTCCAAGTCACATTGGGTTTTCTTGCTGACAACAATTATTTTGATAAAAGACAAAACAAAAGAACACAATCGCTCTAAAAAACAGCTAACTTTTCCTAGCCCCCCCGTCTTGCTGTAACATGAAATTTCAGTAATCCAAAAAGGAGATCGAGCAGATTAATGAGGTTCTCCAGGAAGTAGAAAGGTTAAAACTATCAGGCACTGCCAGTACAAAATAACCCACAAAAGGGCAGGAATAAGCACAACATGTAGCAGAAATACGCCAATGTGAAACCATTACATCCTACCTCTTAAAATACCTGTGTTGAGCAGTCCAGCACTCAGCTTCACACTAAATCACTCAGGCAGCACCCAGGCACAGGCTCTGAACTAGCATAACCCCAAAGGCAAACGCTGAGATCAAGTCAGAGATGCCTCTTTCCAACAAGTCTCTGTTCCCAGATTGCTCCATTATATCTGGAAGTGTAAATTCTCTGAAATGTTTATGTCATAATTATGATTTTCCAACATTTATATAAAACTCTCATTTACAAGAAAAAACAAATGAAAGTCTTCACCATGTGTTCAAGAATCAAGCTAGCAGACTTCTGCAGTTTCTTACATAACTTTCTTGCACACGATGACAAAATCACTTGTAAGTTTTTTTTCCCACAACTGATTTCATGGAGCACTGAAGCTCCACATAAACCCCCTTGTAAGGTCCTCGAGAGGATGCTGAAATCCCCTACTAAGTCTGTAACTCTGACCAAGTTTATAAATCACAGCACATAGATTCCCCCACAAGGCTCCAGCAATTGTCCCTTGGCCACCCAGACACTCAGGAAGGGCAGGTTCCTCAGTCCAGATCCAGAGCCCAGCGAGGACCAAGGTAGGGCACTGTGTCCTGCAGATACAGCCAGCATGCCAGCAGCTCTCACAGAGAGAAGGAAAAGTATCATTTCCTCACTACAACCACATCACATTAGCATGTCTGTTAAGGAAATTAGGCTCATGCTATCCATTTGGGGTGCATCTGTGTTTGTGTACTCCTCCCTGAGTGCTTTGGTCAGCCCTAATGAAGCTGGACGCTGAGGTGCAGGCCTCAAAGGTAGGTAATTTCCCTCTACTTCATAAAAACTGGGAGTCAGCCAGAAGAATCATGTTCCCACTGAAGACAGCCTGAGAAGCTTGCCTCTTACTAGTCATCAGCAAATCCACATGTGGAAAGGTAAAAAATAATCAGATACACTAGAAATCCAGCTATATTAATCTTGCTGTTCAAGAAATTGCATGCTTTCAAAAGTGAGGTAATTTGCACCTTACAGGAGAGGAGTAATGAAAGCAAGTTGCTGTATCGACATTCAGAAGAATATTAGAGAAGTATAGAGACTAATTCCCATGTGCCTGGGACTGCACTGCTCCAGGAAAAGAGCCATTCCCTCCTGCACACCAGGCTGAGTCTGCTCCAGACAGGAAGAGTAAAAGCAAGCAAAGACTGCGGCTGAATGAAGCCCAGGACAGAGCTGCGTGTATCTGCTGTGTAAAGGGAGGGGAAGACAGGAGAGGGGGCTGTGCAGCAGGAAAAGTGCCTCTCGCCACCCAGAAAATGGGAAATCATGCTGTAACAGGCAGGGCTAATGGGGAAACGGTATGCTGTTTCTTCACACCCGCTCCTGCCCCCATA
The DNA here is from genome assembly GCA_035590275.1 of Ibycter americanus. NCBI lineage: Eukaryota > Metazoa > Chordata > Aves > Falconiformes > Falconidae > Ibycter > Ibycter americanus. The sequence continues at coordinate 29,999,290 of JAVJGI010000032.1, read as the reverse complement.
ATCAACCCCATCATAAAGACAATGCTGAGGCTCAGAAGTGGATTATTTTCAACTCTGCCACTAACCTCCTTTGCAGTCCTGGATAGGTTCTGCCCTCCTGGTGGGGATTACCCTTAAATCAGAGCACAAGCTAGAGATGTAGGATCTCTCTGCGCATTTATAAATAGCTCATCTATACATTTCACAGGAGGGCAAATGCCAGTAAGCAGCATTAATGGCAGCCCCAGCAACAACAATGGCAGCAGCAAAAACACTACCACCTTTCTCCAATGTGTCTTTATTTCCAGCATCCATCATACTAATAGGGCCAATTAAAACCTGGGAGAAGCCTCAGGACACTGACAATTAGTAACTGTAGGTCAGGCCTGAAACATGGTCAAGGATCAGTAGATACAAGTCTGTGAAAACAGGCTGGACAAGTTGTATGAACTAAGCACACGACTGGCACCTCTAGTCCCCGCCTCATTCTCCCCACAAGCCTGGACCACATCTCATACATTTTCCACACCAGGCTGTGGCCCTTCAGCCCACACACCAGGCAGAGCTTTTAACTTGCCAAATAGTTCCACACAGATCAAGGTGCGGGAGAGAGGAAAGGGTTTAAAGCATAAATAAAACAAGCTCAACCTGGCCAGTGGAAGGAAAGATTCATCACTATTAAATCATATTAGGATCAGCATACTGTGGTCAGGACTCCCAGTGTTAGAGATGTGTTGCAGATACGGGCTGCACCACTTGGCTGGACCCCATTAGGAGACAAACACCTAGGTAGCCACAACCTTCACTGATTTGCATGACCGAGTGCAGCAAACGTCCTCCACCCTGTAGCCCAGCCAAGGCCCACTCTTAAGTGTACAGATGAGATGAAACGAACTGGATCACTGACCCACACCACAACAGCAGGAAGTGACTGCTTTGTAGGCTGTGAGATGGCACCTGTTTGTTACACTGGAGTTCCTGCCCCAAATCCTACAAGTCAGGAAGGTTTTGCTGGGTCATATGATAAGCATCATCTCCAGCAGAACCAGGTCATATGCTGCTACTGGTCTTACTTCCAACACTACTAGGAATTTAGCTGATTATAAGCAAGTAAGTTTTAATTCTTGTCTTGTCTCTGCTTTTTCCTATTTGTCACTGTAAAAAAAAACCAAACCTGTAAAACACAGGAAGTGTTTTCAGCCCTGCTGCACACAGAGCACCCTTCTTTCCACTGAGGTCTCTAGCTTTGACAGAATCAACCTCAAATTAAGTAAGATCCAGTCCAGCCTGGCCAGCAAAAGGGGACTTTCTGCTGGAGGACAGGATTCATCACTGCTCAGTAACATCAGGATTTACAGACCAGTAAGAACCCACAGCACCAGGTGCTGTACGGATGAAGTAAACAGCCCCCACCCCATAGTTTTTTAAAAGCAGCAGCCAGAGACATGCAACAGGGAGAAGGAAAGGACACATGTAGTGTCTGATGGAAACTGCCATCTTGTAGTAAAGAGAATGATTGAGGATTGGGGGGAGCAGTAGTTTATTTCACGCTTTTGAGAAAAAGCACAGATGTACTTGTGAGAGCAGTGTACAGGCAGCAGAGACTGCAACGTTTGTGGAGTAATGACAGCCTTGCACAGTGTAATGCAGCATTAAAACACAAGGGAAGTTGTTGCTGCAGTATAGTAACAGACCAAAGGCTGGGAGCACCCTAGGAGTGAAAGGAGTAGCTGATAACAGGGTACAGTAACAGAGCTGATACATGGGTGTGACTCAGCCTGAAGCACCTTGCTGGTGAAGATAGCCTTCAAATGAATCACTGACAGATCAAATGCATTGTGAAAGGGACAACATGGCTGTGCGTGCCAGCAGGCAGATGAGGCAGGAGAAATCCAAGGCTTTAGGCTCTCACAGCCCTGAAGAACCTTTTGGTATTTCTGCAAACTTAAGCCTTGTGTTTGAACCAAAAATAATCACATGCTTCTGCTTCCCCTGTAGTGCCACCTGCAGATCCCTAAGCACAGCACTGAGGCCTTCCTCTGGCATGGGACGGCTGCTGCATCTCACCCACAGCTGAGTTTCAGTTTCAGCTGCCCTTTGGGAGCTTCATAATCTGCATGAAATGACAGAATCTGCCTCAATGATAAATTGAGAAATCCTGTCCAAATGCAACTGAAGCAATAGTAATGTTAAAGAAATTCAAAAAGGGAAACAGGTTCTTCCATCATAGCTCCTCTGCCTAAATACCCCCAGATTTTTAGTCAGAACAGTGGTTTTCACTGCTTCCACCTCCAATCTCCTGCATGAGGCTGTTGGTGCCAAGTAGCTGCAGTGCTCTAGTACAAAATCCTGGCAGCAGGTACACAATTTTGGTTTCCACATCACTGAGGGCAAACAAGGTTGTCTTTTGATCAGGAGGTAGAGGTGCCTCTAAAGAGCAGGAGAGGAGTTGTGGACCAGTCCTTAATATAAATCAGGGTTTTGTGCTGATTTAAGCCCAGCACCACACAGGCCTGTGTTGCCGTGGAGCAGAGTACAATAAAAAATAAAAGGCACCAGATCTATAAAATGGTTTCCATTTGGTGATTGTCTCCCTCAGCAGATTTCTTCCTACCTATTCTGTGTTTCACTAATTAAAGCTTGAAAAATCCTTCAGCTTCACAGACTTGTTTCTCAAGCTTCAATGCAAAATTTAGACAATGAGAAACTGAAGAAGCAGGTCTTGCTTTAAAGGTCAAAACCTAATTCAAAAGGAATCTGCACAGGGCAAAAAGCCAGCAAGGAGTTCCCTGTTGCTCTATCACATTGCACCACATTTCAGCCTACACCAGAGGAACACCAACTGCTTTTGTTCCTGCATATCAGATACACACGTACTACAGAGAACAACCTTCAGCCTCAGCATACTGCGTGTTACTACAGGCACTGTCACTGCACTGCCCTTAGCTAGACTGATGTAGTCCATAAGTTGAGCATATCCCATCAGCGTTGGATTCACTGTACTGCTTCCTACCTGCCTAAACAGTCTCCATGCTGTTCCTCTCCACAGTCTCTTGTTTGCATTGAATTCGTACTCCTGTTCACAGCTCTGCTGATTATAGTAAGACCGCAAAGTCTGTAAATGTTGGATTGGTATCACAACAGCCATGACACTCAAACAGAGCATCACACCCCATCTCCCCTCCCTACAGCAGCACGTTACTGTCAGTGGCTCTGTATCACAGGATCAGAGGGATCCCTGAGAAGGGATCAGCAAGAGAGGCTGGCACAATTTGAGGACAAAATAAAAGCACCCAAAGACTACCCTGTAAAACTGCATGGTGTCTCAGGGACTTGTTCAGTGTAACAAGAACATCAGAAGTTTCCATTTCAGATTGTTTCACTTCTAAAATGACCCTGCATGAGTTTGGCCCTGCACCAAGCGAGCTCTACAGTCTACTACTACGTCAAGCTTCCTCAGCTAACTTGGCTGAAGGATAGAGTGAGCACTCAAATGTCTGTCTCTGGGTGGGTCTCTCAGGGTGCTGCTGCAGCTTCACACTGAAAATCCTGTTTGTGTTGTTACTCCCCTTTGCCAGCAGCTCAGCCAGAGCCACTCCAGCATCAGCAATAATTCTGTCATTGCAGTTCATCTGATACTGAACTCACATGTCAACATGTCATTTATCTAAAATGACAGGAAAGAACTGTAACCAACACAGGGAGAGAAATGATCCTTATAAGAAGTGATTTTACCTACAACCACACACATTAAAAATGGATTAGTCATAACTGCAGGTTTTTTCAGGGCTCTGTTCCAAATGTGATTCTATTGAATGGCTTCACTCTGCAGTTCTGCATCTTAATGCTTTCAGCTTGTTTTAAAGTTCAGCCTTAGCTTTCCTTTTCCACAGCTTGTGAAGCTTGTTTCAGGAAGAATAAACAGCCTCCTTGCAATTGTTTCATTTTCCAGCCCAGAGCTGTGGAGATGTGTTGTGAGACCCACGAGACCGTCTGAGCTGAAGAGCTGAAAACAAACCCATACAGTGAAGCAGAGAGGGCAGATCTGCTCAGCCCCTGGAGTCAGCTGTTCTCTCCTTTCAGTCGTGTTTCCCTAAACATACTGTTCCACTCTTTTCATGCTCACGTCATGCTGCTTCCATTCAAGGGAAACAGTATGAAACTTCATTTTTGTATTCAGGAGGCCAATGGGTACTCAGCTTCTGCTACGGAAAAAACGGCCACGATTCAGCTCCTGTTCCCTTTGGACACTAGCGTTACAACGGGGACAGGCTTGCTGGAGGAGACACATGAACACCACAGGATCTGTTCACCTTTCTTCTTTCCCTTCCAGCCCCACTACAGTTTGTAGCAGTTCTAAAAATTAATACATGTTGAGGAGCTAATGATACCCCTCCATACCCCTATCAGGCTTGTTAGATACCCATCTTAAAAGCACTGTATTAGAGCTAAATATTGTAATTATGATTACTAGCATACACGAGTCCCAGCTTGAAACCAAGGTAAACTGCCTCTTTGCAAATCACTGCTGACAGCAGGCTTTGCCTTGGCAGTTACCCCAGCAGAAATCTCCTTTCTAGCTGGCCAAAAGCTGTGAAGGCAACAAAAATTCCTAGTGCAGACAAAGTCTAAAAGTATACTGCAGTAATCTGTCAGCTGGTGTTCATGAATAGATTGACACACTTCTCGTATCTACTAAAATCTTTGTTTTATGTGACGATGCACAGCTACCTGAGGAGTCAAATGCATCTGTGTATCTACTTTGTTATCTGTCCATTGCAACTGTACTTTTCAGGGGGTTTACATAGTTCTTCACTACACAAATGCTTTTAACCCCTCTGCTAAAGGCAACCAAACACCATTCATAAATATCTACATATGAGAAATGTGATTTTCAGTAATTCAGGGGGGTTTGCACAATCCGGTCCCTGAGGCACTTTCTTAAAACCTACCTATTACATTTACCTATAAATAAAGCAGAAGCAGGAAACTGGAAGAGACCGGGTGGGACAAGGAACAAGAGGAAGGAAGGAAGGAATGATAAAGTTATTCCAGAAAACCTAAATTAATTCTTTGCAATGCTATACAAAAGCTGGGTTCTGCAATATCTCAGATACTTTTTCTTCAGGTAGTAAAGAGTTCCTTTGCCCCAACAGCCAGCTATACTAAAAAGCTAGAAGTGTCTTGCCCATCCAAACCGTAAGATGAGGGAAACCTTCGTAAACATGTTCTGCTTGTCAGCACTTGCTATGTTTAGGGGTACAGGGACAAGATACTTCTCACCAGCAAGTTACCTTCTTTCTTGTCTCCGTTGGGTGATGAGATTTCCTGCAAAACAATACTATTTCCTTTGCTGCCTCTTCTGTTAACCTAATTCAAGTCTACAAAAAGCATTTACCCTGCAGCCTGTGGAGAGTGTTTCTGTTCATCTGGCAGAGAGGACAGAAGCCTCTTATAATCCTGAGATCCAACAATATTAGGTGCCTAATCCCAGACCATCAACACTAGTGAGAAAATGAGTGTTCTTCCCCTCCAAACAAAGGAGCTGGGTTTCATACAGGCTCACGCACACTCCTCATTCATGCAACAACTGCAAAGGAGTTTCTTCTAGCTACTGTAACTCCAGTTTTCATACAACTCCTTCTATGCTTATATAGCATATAGTGGTGGAGCCCTGTAACTAAATTTTGTCCTGATTTCCCATATTTAGTCATGATTTGTAAAAGATCTATGAACAGCAAGCTTTAGCACGTACTAAGCTTCCCTTGGTAATATAATCCTATGGTACTTCTAACAAAATATGAGAAAGATACTCTTCTAATCTGAGTAAACCATATACATGAAATTAAAGATTTGGTGGCAACATAATAAACTTTACACTCCCTTCTATCAAAGTCTCTGAGTATATATGTAACAATTGTGGCTGGAAAGGTACAACAAAAGAGGAAAAGAAAATGACGGTGGCAAAGGATGTTTTCCAATTACATCTGAGATTTTGGTTGGAATTCCCCAACAGCTGTAAACAACAAGGGAAAACTCCAAGTTCAACAAGCCAGAGTCACCTCTTAGGCTGGCTGCAGTTTATATTCCACCAGAACAATACAGCTGTTTCTCTTTGAAGGAAAACACTGCATTCACTGTTTAAATAGCGAGAAAGCTGTAAACACAGGGCTAAAAACAGGCTTATGAAGAAAAGCATAAAAGCATTTTCAGTTAAAAAGACAAATTAACCAAATACTCCTCCTGTAACATCTCTGCAGAAGTCATCGCAATTCTCCATCAAACTCTATTTTTAGGCTTCCCAGTAACACCGTTGTCAACCCAAAAACCCAGGTTCAATGTCACAGCATGACCACTTACCAAAACAGTTGTTTCTGTTCAAAAAGTGTCTTTTCTGTAACACAGGGGTTCCTTGTATCCAGATGCGCTTCAGGATACACACATGATGCATTCTGTGGAAAGTAACTACCTTCCATAAAGTAACATGATCAAATAGCTAGTACATGTGTCATATCAAACTGGCAACTACACAGGCACAAACTCAACGTTATCCAAAGGCAGACCTTGAGGATATTTGTTCCCCACTTCAATTTCTTTCCTTCCCTTGTCTCCTTGCACCTCCTGGTGCTCCATACCGAAAGCCTCACTCGCTGCTTTTCTTGTTCTCAGTTAGACAAGTTTGCCATCCTTCTCCCTGCAACTTTTCTTGAAGTAACAACACATGAAAAACATTTGCAAACTGGGACTTCCAGGCTGAACACCTTCTAGAAGAAGATGCATCCATTCCTTCCGTAAGCTGGAATGTACAGTCTTGTCCTTTAAGCAGTCTCAAAAGAGAGGCTGTCAGGGAACTCTGTACAAACTGAGGTACAAAAGTGAGGTACCCCTCACTGTCAGTTATGTTGAGCTGCTGTGTCCAAGTGTTACCCTTACATACTGGTAAATTCAAATTCCTTTCAGGACAGCAGGACTGTAGACCATAGGTAACGTAATGGTAAAGTATTATCCTCTTTCTTAGTCACCTGGGATTACAGTTAGTTCCTCCATTACTTTTGGTATGTTTTCATTAGTTAGTTCAGCACAAATTTACAGGAGCGCTTCCTTGAAATAAAACCTGAAAGCAGTAATGACATCTAATAAAATACCTTACTTTTTTCTACAAACTTTTCTTCCATTACTAGGGGAAAATGATGCCAACTGACTTCATCAGGCTGTGAGGATTAAACCGTTATTTATAATATGCTTCAAAAATAAGAAAGTGTAATGTCAATGTTGGTCACATGAGTAAGCAGTGAGTCAATATTCAGCATATTAATTTAACGCATTTGAAGTGCTGCAATGTTTCTGAAGCCTGCCAAGCCTGAGCCAGAACAGTTTCATTTATATCTGGAGATCGGCTTGAATGAAAGACCTTCCTTAGATCCAGAAGCTGAAGTTCAGAGTCATATGCCACCTCCTCCATTCCACTGAATGTCAGCCTACAGAAAAAAGAAAAAAAAAATCAGAGATGAATGAGCAAGATGAAGGAGCTGTGATTACCTTTTGGGTCAGTATATAAGCAATATGAGCTCACTGGTGGCATGCTGCAATCTAAAAATGAACCCGAAACCTTGCCAGTCCAACTGACAGATCTGTCAGCTTGCTTCTTTCTACAGACAAACTCAGGAGCAGAGACAGACACTGAGCTTTGAAAGTTCACGCAGGTTAGACACCTAAACACTGTTGAGTGTCCCCTACACTTGACAGTTTCCATTACGCTGAATGTGATTTGTATCTAAGACTCCAGACAGCTGTTTCTAGATTCCTGACCCCAGTGCTTTCAGCAATGTCAGCCATTGTTAATACAAATTGGTTTGCCAGAAAACACAAGCCTTCAAAGACAAGTGTATATATGCAGACACCAGCATTGATCTTAACAAATCATTTTAACTGTTTCCTCCTTCCTCCTCCTCCTCTTCTCTGGATGTAGAGAAGACATTGTTAAAACGAGGTGATAAATTTTGCCTGGGAGATTGCCAGGAGATCCAGATCTACTGATTGTCATGCAGTACCAGAGTTCAGTAAGTGAGTTTAAGGAATATATACAACTTACTTTCTGCTTCGGGCAGTATCAATTTTTAATTTTTTTCTTGCTATCCGACCGCACTCTGCTTCCTTTATGTACAGATCCGTGTCAGTTTGCTATGTTATACTCTTGAAGAACACATTTCTACAGAGAAGCAGGCTTGAAGCGCAGCACTCGGCCTGCGGTCAGACAGCAAGCCCTCAGTGCGCTCCTGTGACCCACGACCCCTGCCCGGGCAGGCCCCGAAGGCTGCCGCTCCCCTCCTCCGGCCCCAGGCTCACCCTCCTGCCGCCGCCCGCAAGCGCTGGCAGGGCAGGGACCGTCGGCAGCGGCCGGGACTGGGCTTCGCACGAAGCCCTCCCCTCATCACCTCAGAGGACGCCTGCCCAGCCGCGCGCTCCCTGAGCACAGACGCTCACGGCCGCGCGAGCCCCTT
>JAVJGI010000032.1:29949513-29989453 GCA_035590275.1 Ibycter americanus | reverse complement strand
GGGGCCCGCCGTGCGCGCCGCGGCGCTGCCTTGCGATCGCTGCGCGGTGGAGGGCACCCGGGCTTCCCCTGGGCGGCCCGGGAATGGGGGGCTGCCGTCGGGTGGCTTTTTTCCCCTCTGCCCCTCTTGTGCCTGCTTGCATAATCCGACTGACGAATGACCGTACTTTTTTCTAACTGTTTGCACAATGTGAGGGAAAGTGCGGTCTGGGTGTTACTTTACAGACAGTTTTATTTGGGTAAGCGACGCGTAAATTCTGAAATAGGAATGCAGTGAGCTCAAGTATTTTCAAAACAAAGGCTTTAACTCATACCTGAAATTATAGCTGTGTTCTAAAATAGACCTGAAGTAGGTGAAGTGCTGGAAAACACCGGCCTCTCCCCGTTTCTCTCCTGCCTCCTTGCCTGCGTTTTGCTCTTCCACCCTTTTCGAGGACCCTGAACTCCTCAGCCAGCAGATACGCTCGTGGTGCTTTTCCTGCTGCCTCGAACAGCCTTGTAGCACCTACCTGTAAAGCCGCCTCCTCCTCCAGGGGTTTTTTTTTTCCAAAACTTCCCAGAGTGCTCATGTGAAAAGAGCTAATTAATAGTATCCAGACTATGGAACTCATGGGGATGAGAACAGAAGAACAGCCCTGCCGGGCGGTACCAGAGGGCCACCTTGCGTGGGCTCTGTCTCAAGAAGCGGTCCATAGCAGACACCTAAGCACGTGAATAAAACCAGGGAAGCTCATGTACCCTCCCAGGCTTCAGTGAACAGTATCCTGAGGATTTCCTGTGCTAGAAGTGGTATCTTTCTGTGTACAGGTGTGTATGTATCTATAAATACGTACGAAGAATACACGTGTGTATCTTCTTGTACCTAGCCACGCTTGCGCAGACCGTCCTTATCCATAGCCTCAGTATATTGAAGTCCAGTCTTGCAGAATAAAGATACGTGATCCTGTTCACTGAATTAACTGGTTTAGATCCTTAGCTCATATAGGCTGATGATGTATGTTTGTGGAGTAAGGTGATCTGCGGGATGGCATGTGTGCTGTGCAGAAGAGGAGTCACTGATGGAAGCAATAGGGAACTGGTTTCTAACCTTTGCCTTGAAGAGTTGGGGGTGAAAGGGAGTTCTCCCTGTTCGCGTTCAGATCTCTGTAGCCACCAAGAGGGTGGATTTTCCTATCAGATATAGTGTTGGTTGGGACAATCTGGGTTGTCAGTGTGACATTTCAAGAGAAGCTGTCAGTGTAAACTCCAGAAAAGCACTTTTTTCCCCCCTCTTGTTCCTATGACAAATGACACTTTGACAGCTCTGACTAAGAGGATTTTTCTCCCTGTTATTTTAGCTTGTATGTCTGATCAAACTTACTCACACTTCATGGTTTCCTTTGCCACTCATGTTCTTGTTTGTTTTGACTTGTGTTCTTGTTAACCCACAGGAGGGAAACCGAAACATTTCGATGTAGGCAAATGACTGCACAAAGTAGACACTTCAGAAGGATTGCAGTATCTTGTTACGTGAAACTTTATATAAATTCAGACCTCAATTTTGTAATTGACTTCATTTCCATATGAGCATCTGTCAATTCCTGCACATGTATGCAAAGCAGTATTTTTGTAATGTGAGAGTTATACCTGTAAAACTCTTTTAAGACTTGGGTTGTTGCCTGTGCTTATTCGTCTAATGTTGCAGTACAACCTAGCAGCTTTTGACATTCATTTTGTAAAAGGGAAAGATTATATATGAGCAGTTCTTGGGTTTTTTATTCTTCAAATATTATTTAGAACTACATTTAATAAACTACAGCTATTACTTAGGTGGTTAATCAGTAAGTAGCTTTCTATTCAGCACAAGTTTATGGCATATGAAGCTGTGCAGAAAGCCACTGCACTAATAGCTATGTTATTCATTGTAGTCATATACGTTATGTTGAAACATTGTATGCCATACTATCTTGTGATAATTCAGATGTTGTTTCTGGTTTTCTTCCTCTCAGTATCATCTCTCTTTCTGACAACTCTTAAGAGTGTGTATTCCCCCTCATCGTAATATCAGTTTTAACTTTTAGTGGGGAGGTAGTGGTATGTTAGGTTTTTGGTTTCATTTTTGGATTTTATATATCAGCAATGTACATGAACATATAGATCAAAAGAGCACAATTACTAGAAATTTTCCCCTAAATAAAATTTTCTGGTCTAGTAATCTTCTTCATGAACAGAAGCTAGGATTAGATATTTTTTTTACCTTAATAAGAAAGCTGTAGTCATTCTCAAAGACGTGTGTGTAACAGGTCTGTACTTATCTATTTGCATTCCTTTTTTTGGCTAAGTACAGTTACCATGCATATAAGGATAGATGTATGAATGATTGAACACTTTACATTTTCCCCAGTCAGTAATGAATCCATTATGTTTGCGTATGCTTATTAGGTTTCTATTACATAATGTTAGAATCTGTTCTGTTCAGTAAGGGTGTTGATCAAAGAAAGACTTGTCTGTTGGTTTTCTTTGAGAATAATACAGCAACCAGATACATATCATACTAGTAAAGATGTGTTTTCTTTAGATAAGGTAGTAAAACCAGTGTGAATCCTCTTTCATTGGTCCAGACTACTGGTCTTCAGGGGTGCGTGGAAGCATTACAGAAGCCTGAATTTGGAATAATTGGCCTAGAAGCAAGTCAGCTGCTATGAGCTCACCTGACATTTGCCCTATGCTTTCTGTGTGAGACCTGAGACGAAGATGTACATAAATTCATTTTCACAAGGGCTAAAACTTCAGTTTCAGCAGGCTAATGTCTTCCAAAGAGCATACAATTGATTCAGTTTTAAGTTAATAGCTGTGCTGCGCTTCTGGTGTTGATACTGTTAGCGTGACCGTGCTTAACTCATTAAAAGAAAAAGGCCAGGCAAACTTGGAAGTGCCAAGAGGGCTTAACATTCATTTGTGCAGCCTTCCTGAAATATCAAGAAATTCAGCTTTAGGTTCGCCGTTGATTTGAAGTTCTACCCTGTGTAGTATCAAACCACTTTGACAGGCTGAGATCACCTGCTTTTACAAAAGATAACTTTGCCTGTTTGACATACTGCTATGTTTATGTCTGTTGGCTGAAGTAAATCTGGTAAGTGCGTTTTGGCAAGAATCCGTGTTTATTCCTTAGGCAACATACAGGCTTCTACAGTGTGATTCTTTGCTGAGTGGTGGGAGTGGAAGGATGGTATACTCATCTTTTCATATGACTGACAGATAAGCTGATGAACTGCCACTAAATCTTTATAATTTAAGATAAGACTATAAATGAATGTGATGACAATGTCTGTCAGTGTGTCCAAGAATTGCCATGAGTGCCACAAGTGCTGACTTTCACCAGTTGGGGAGTAATAGCATTGAGATGAGTAGGCTAAATGAATGTGGGGGTTGTGACTGGAGAGCTTAAAATTGCGGTAAGGGGTAGGAACCCACTTACACTAAAAATATTGAACATATAACAATGGTTTGTATAACTATTACTAAAATAATTTTGATTTGTTTTTAAACAGCTTCTGAGAGTCATTGCTATGACCTTTTGGGTAAATTGTGATGAACAGATTATATTACCTTCTGGCTATTCCCGTCTCCTTTAGCATGTGCTCTTTTGACCTTTTTTTTTTTTTTTTTTTTTTTTTTTTTTTTTTTTTTTTTGAGTTGAACTGGATCAAAAGTTCATATACGCCACATTTTAGTAGAGAAGGTTTATAATAAAACTTGTCCAGGCTTGCTTTTGAGGTGTTGTTTGATTTCAGAGAAGAAGGTTTTACAAAAGAAACGGGACAGCGACCGTAGTAACAGTGCCAGGAACATTCTCACTAGTCATGCTGCAGAACTGTTGTGTTCAAAACCCTATCTCTCCTCATTATTAGAGCTCAGTACTGAAAGCAGTTCTGCCACAGACGCGCTGCGTCATGGTGGGTGTGTAACTTAACCTCAGTTTTAGCTTGTGAAGTTCTTTGATCCTGGAATGGAAGGAGCTGTATTTATTTAAAGACAAAAATGGTATTTAGCCTTCAAGCAAATGAGATGGATTTCACGCTGTAATTTTATAAATTTAAAGGCAATCTCCTGTCTTGTAAGTAGTGTTGAGCTTTGCAAAAGTGAGTATTTCTGGCATTCTCATGTGGAAGTTTTACAGTGTGGCTTGTCTAGGAATTGGCCTTGTAAAACAATTAAGCAATCAAATAAAGCTCTGTGGTGGATTCTGGCATTGAGTCCCTGGCTGGATGCCATCAGAATGTCAAGTGGAATTAGTATTTTAGCACTCCTGGTTTTCAGCATCATTGTTTTCCAGAATTAGTGCCCCTGGTGTAGCACCTCTTTTTAGATTCTGGTTAAGTTAATGCTTTCTTGGATTTTGAAAGAAAATACCCTGGTTTTCATTCTTGGTATAACACAGACTAACAGAGATGCTATGTGAAGCTAAAGAAAACAGGGGCAATACTGAGAGGTGCAGTTGGTTAATTTTAAATGTAAGCTTTGTTTCAAATAACTTATAAACTCATTGTCATGTAATTGTTAGAGTAAGCTTTGGATTGAGATGAGCACTTTATAATTCCTGTTTCATCAGTGAAGGTGCTGCCTTTGGGGTCAGTGGAGGTAGGAGATGACTCTATATAGCCAACTTCTCAGCTGGGCAGGAAGCGTCTTTGATATAATCTTCTCTGGAGGCATTTTCTGGTCATCTTCCCAGTTTACAGTGCTATTCTGTGGCAGCTGTTTAGTAAGGAAGTGAAATACTGAGGAAGAATGAGAATAAAAACAAATTAGCCAGTGTTAGAAGTTAATTCCAGCAAATCATTTGGATTGCTTTTGGATTAAGGAACAGTAGCTCTTTGTATGAGAAGGGCAAAGATAGAGAGGAAGTGCCTGTTTCTTTTGTAAGCTCTTATTTTGGGAAAAAAAACCCATGTATTTGTGCTGCCATAGGAATAGTCTTTGGTATGTATGTTTCGGTTATGCTTCACAGGCCAAATTAAAATTAATTAAAAAAAGCCAGTGTGTTTCTTGCCCATTGATCTTCCTCCTCACTGCTTTACAGCAGTTCTGGCTTCTCTTGTCCTGATGCCCAGTAGGGCAATCTTGTGAGGCATTTAAAGACTTTTCATATGAGTTAATCACAGTTTTGTAATTATACATTGTAGAACTTGATGTCAAACTTATTGTCAGCTGCTTTGTCAGTTCTAGTTTCTGTCTCACTATACATCAGTATGCATCCATAGAACAGAAGTCCAGATGAGTGTTCAGCAGTGTTACTGAATTAATTCTCCCTTCCAGAGCCTGACCTTGGGTTTCTAAAATGTTAGAATACTTTAGTATTTCTGCAGCACTTCTCTATTAATGCCTGGTGTTTTGGCACAGGGAGATAGAAGTATTGACCTAAAATTAAGTGCTGGAATGATAAGCATTTGTGATTCATTGTTTTATTGTATTAAAGCACAACGTTTATCTGATACTGCACAAAGTTATTTTGAGTTATTTGGAAATAAGCATGGGGTTTTGTGCCTATGAAAACTCAAGGGTTGGGAGGAATTACGGTATCAACTCTGGCTTTTGTAGTTACGCTAAATGGAGTAAGTTTTTTAAATATATCCACAGACAATACGGAAAACACATGCAAGATAAGTGTGTGTTTTCCTTGGTTCCTTATGAATGGCATTCTTAACAGTGCTTTCCATGACCTTTCCCTCGCCTACAACTAGTTATCAAAGATACATTGCCAAAAGTGGTTGTAACAAATCTGTCTGCTTCAGATTTTGCTGAACACTATGGTAACAGTAGTACAAAAGGGCAAAAATACTCCTTTATTTTAGGTTGAATGGATCTTTTAATTCAAATGTGAATTATTTTTTTTCCAGAGCCTTGATTATTTTGTTTTGTTGTAATGCTTAGTACTGTGTTTACCTCTGAGCAACTAGGTAAGTACATTGGGGAACATTGCTTAGTAACGTTGCACCATCATCAGGGAGACCAGTATAAGCGATGTTTTTAGAAAATCCTAGTTAATGTATAGCTTTGCTGAATTTATTTTTATTTTTCAAATTCCTGTTGTGTTCTTAGTCCCAGTCTTACACAGTTCTTGGTAGTGAAAGGTGGAGTAGCAGGGAGCATGAGAGTTTGTAGTTGATTTGTTGTAATCCCTTACAACTACTAAGGCGGCAACTACTACCATGCATTCATGGTAGTGTACTTGTACTACTCTCAGTTAAGGTCAGCGTCCAAAACTTTCTGAGAGAGCATTCACTAAATAAATAGGAGTTTTCTTAGGACATCTTTGTGGTGAGGTGAGTCCAAATCTGCTTCAGTTAGGTGGAATCTGTAACATAGGATTTATTTTCCTTTAGTGATAGACTGGTATGAGTCCTTCTTATTATCATGATGAAATACTAATATTTTTTCTTACTGCAAGGCTGCATGTACTTCTGTAAAGTAGCGCATAGTAAAAATTTGAACTGAAGACCTTAATTTCAATGCGAAAAGAATAAAACAAACAAATCCATGTATCTCCCTTAGCGGAACATAAGTAACAAAAAGCACTTCTAGCTATAGCTGTGCTCAGAAGTTTTGCATGCAGATTTTTTTCCTGTGGATGAAAATGCAAGAGCACGATGCTGTATCTGTTTAGGACTTAAAACAGTTAAAAACTGTTACTATACTTTGCAAATAAATGTCTGTCAGTAAAATGTTTGGGAAATCACAGTGGGTTTTCTTATTGCTAAATAAGAAACATAATGTGGAAATTCCATGTATGACACCATTTTCTGAGGCTTACTAATATTGTCATAACAGGATACCAAGCTCACTCCTAGCAATATGGGTTAAAAGAGTTTGGTCTGATGGCAAGAACAGGCAGCTGGAAAGTACTTCTCAATTTTGGCCACATCTGCCACTTAATGTGAGTTTAAAGAAGTTCTTTAAGCTCATGGAGTACCAGTTTATAGAAAGCAAGTAGGTTACAGGTATGGAAAATATAACAATTTTTTTTTTTTTTAACATTCAGTGGCATGTTTGGCATGTTCAAGCGTAAGTGCAAGGTGGTAGCTTTGATTTATTTGAAAGCCTTTTAATTCTTACCCCTGTGAGTGTGTTCTAGGTAACAGAATAGCCTCCTTTTAGGAGCTAATTAAAAGAAAAAAAGAATTGACATCCAGGCATGCAAGTAAAAGATGCTTTAATCAGTAGTCTGGCAGATAGACAGACTGTCAAGTCATGTCTTCAGGATTCATAGCTTCTCCCGCAGATTGATGGACGTAATAGATCAGAGAGCAGAGCTCTGTTTTTATGGGTATGTGATGTATTTCTCTTACCTTGCCTCCACCTGAGCATCTTGCAGTACTTTGCACCATTTGCTAGTGTTTGCATCAGCGTGCTGTGACAGAGGGAAGTATTACTGTTGACACTTTACAGCTGGGGAAGCCGAAGCATTGAAAAATTGATTTCCTTGTTATTGCGTAGTATATCTGTGATAAAAACTGAAAGGTGGACCTAGAACTCTTAGCTTCTAATTCTGGCTTTAAGCATTATTTTTTCATTACTGCTTTGCAGAGCAATTACATTTGGTCCGGTTTGCAGGTGCATAGTAATAAAATATGGTTTCTTCTTCTTTTTTTTTTTTTTTAACAATACAGTGAAGCATCAGAAATCTGTTTTCTTGACTATAAATGGTGGTCATTTTGTGACAATCACTTATTAGGCATGAGGTGAAGGAAACTGTTTGTCTGCTGGTGTCTTAGAAAGTCTGATCCTATTGCTTGTTGAAAGAAACATGACTTTGGGTGTTCTGTTCCATAAGTTATACTAGATTCAAGAGCACATAATGTGATTTAGCTCTAGTGATAATAAATTCTGTTAGTAGTCTTCTATCAAAATCAAATTAACAAATCTAGATCATAATTTGACTGTAATTTCATTACTAAGACTGCCAATTAGCATCAAAACACTTTCTTAAACTCCTTGTTATTTTATGTGAAGTGGCTGGACTGGTGTGGCAAATGTCAGCAGCTTTAGTTAAACAGTATTTGATGAGTTATTCCTGCAGTATTCAGCTAATTATATTTTGAAGCTTTGAACTGTGACCTTTTGGCAATTAAAGTTAATTTATATTTTACTTTTTGTGTGAGGGATAATCTTTGCTCTGTGTTAGTCTTGCGTGGAAGATTTTATACTACAGATTCAAGCAATGCTTTATTGATCAGATATTAAACAATTTTTGTTTATTCAGCCTTGCAAAAAGCTCCGGGAGGTGCCAAGTCCCCGGAATGAGAATCTTGAGTCAGTGCTTGAGACTGTTCACGTGAGGCTGTTTCTCTTGGGAGCCTGTGTGTGTATGTTTAGACATAACTGCATTTTCTCACCTTGAAAATAAGCCAAAAGAGTCAAGACTGTTAGAATGGGGGGATATTTAGGGCTTTTGTGTAATAAGAGAAACATCAGAAGGCATGCAAAATTATGTTAAAGGTTTGTCAGCAGATGTTTTTTGGTCTTAAGACTTCTGCAGAAGGGAGAACAGTGACAGGATGTGTGATGTTCACTGTGATTTCCCATTTCAGAAGACAGTCGATTCTTACAGACTTCTAGGCAGTTTATCTTTGGATGACCAGTTGGCCACCAGGAATAGTGGGGTTTTTGCTTTTTACTATTCTATTATTGGAGAATATCCCACAAATCCTTAAGATGTCAGGTGCCAGTCCATATTAAGTCTGTTCAGCCAGAATTGCATAGTCCTGATGTAGGTCATCATCAACTGGCAGACAGCATTCTTAAGTCATCTATTTGAGGGGAGGTAGGTGGTTTCTATATATATTTAATAATAAAAACCAGAAACAAAACAAAACACAAAAGAAACAAAAAAACTCAAACAAACCCACAACAAACCACCTAACATGTAATTCCCCAAAGAGACCCGGAAAACCACCTTTTTGGGAGGCTGACATGGCCTTGTGTACTATTTACTTGCATGTATAGCGTACTCTTTCTGCAAAAGCTTGTATTTCGGCTGTGGACCCATGTCAGTAGACTCTGTAGTGACAATTCCTAGCTCCTCAGTTATGAAGTGTTAATTGTGGCTGCCTGTTCAGAGCTGCGTTGCATTTACAAATGTCAACAGAGCAAGTAAGATCTGCAGCCTGTGTGGGTTAGTGAGCCAACGTAAAATTGTGCAAGAGCTGAGCTGACATTGCACCTCGCTACAGCTGCTAGCTGCTGTTAATAAATCCCTCGCTTTAAAGAGCAGTACACAAATCGATTTAAAAATTGGATGGTGAACAGTTTGGGTTTTTTCTTGTACAGAAGGACACTAATTATGAAAGAGCAGCAATAAGTCTTTAAAGAGACTGTTACTCATACTACATATATTCTAAGAAACAAGACTCATTCTGCAGTAATAAAAACTGAACATAGCAGTAATCTCCAAGAAATGCAGGGTATTAAATTTAGTAAAGCTTTGAAGGGGAATTTGAGTTTTAAGCTACCTGGGCATTTGAGACAGTTGCAGGCTTCACAGTAGCTGTGATAGTTCTAAAATTAGTAAATAATTAAATTTGGTACTTTCTGGGCAGGGTTTTAGTAGCAGAAAACTGAGAAGCAAGAAGACTTGCTGTCTCTAGTGGTATGTACCAAAGATACGCTCCTTCAGTGCAAATAGTTCCCATTGTTCCTAGGGCAGTATTCCCAGTACTGCACCCGGTGTTGTTTCTTGGGGGGAAAAAAAAAAAAAAACCAAATCCAAAAGAACCCACATTAAAATCTTTTCACTACATTGTTGGTAGACTCCATCCAGCAATAGGCCAGACGTGTCCGTAGTGCAATTTAACATAATGCCTTATTTGTGGAAGCTAAATGTACAGGGACACTGGCAATCACTTGTGTCAAAAGAAGTAAATAAAGAGTAACGTTGCTTAGATGCAGATGGGGAAGCAGAACAAGTGGAGCTTTTCAGCAGCAGTTTAAGGTCTGTACTGCTATTAGAAGGCACCTCTTAAACTCTCCGTTGCTAACACTAGTTTTATTGAACATGGACACTTTCCTCCAAGGAATGCAGCCACTGTAGCTCAGTTACTGTAATCATTTGTTGCAGTGTTGGTTTCCTTTGCCTCAAGTCTGGGCTGAACTGAAATTGCTGAACAGGTAGCAATTGGGTGTTTATATTACACTCCTTCTACCTTTATTAGACTAATCATTGTATCGTGTACTCTTGCTGTAAGGGTTTTCTTTATAACTGCGCTTTTATTTTCCACAGGAAGTGGTTTTGTGTTCTGGATGGGTGTGCTTTACATAAGTTGTGAACTTAACTGTTGTTTGTTGACTCAGTACAACAGGATATTTCCTAGAAAACTTATGCTTTCCGTGTCTTTTCATTTAAACCTTCAGGCATATCATCTCCAAAACCTGAAGTATTTAAACAGGGCATGATTTGCTAATTACGTTAGACTTCCATGCACAGTACTGGATCAGGTGACAACAGTTTCAGAAGCTGATATTCAGGTCAGTTAAAGTACAGCTTCCCATAATGGCAGACTTAGGACTAAATGTGTAGTAGAGGGTTGGGGAAAGGTGGCACCTTACTTCCCAAACACTGACATGTTGGGTTTTTTTCTGAGCACTATTTTGTGTTCCATTCCTATAAATTTTACTGCTGCTCTTCAGAACGTTTTAGTAAGTCCAGCCACTGTGTGCTATTTTCACCTGCACCAGTGAACTTTAAAGGGTAAGCTCTGTACAATTGCTGTTTCCTTGGCTTAATATTTTTGAGCCATTATGGAAGTGAATATGACACATTTACTTTTTAATAAACAGGTCTAATCCTGCAAATAGCAAGTGTAGCAAGAGAGCTGGAAGCACACTTGTTTGCATGCATTTATTTCATTCTTTGTATACCATGTCCTCCCGAATTCAGGTCTTTCTTTTGGTTTATTCCTTTCTGTTTATTCCATTTGTTTTCCTGACACTGTCTTCCCCCCCCCACTCCTGTTCGTGTTTCGTACTTGCCCTTCCTCCCTACATGTCCCTGTCTTCTCTCTCAGGGGGATCTTGTTACCGTCACTGCCCTTGTGTTTTCCTCTACCTCTGACAGTTGGTCCTGGTTGCTGCCTGGCCTGATCCAGACACTCTGCCCTTTCCCCTGTATGAGTTCTCTGCTCATGTGAAGGCAGGAAAAGTTAGTCTGTGTGAACTGTTTGACGCGTTGGGTGGCTAGTGTCTATGTGAGGTTAAAAAATAAACAAAAGAAAATAAATGGATCACTTGTCTACTCTTTCATTTGGTACTGCTGAGGCAGTTACCTCATATGGCACTTGGCAAGGAACGTGGGACTAATTCTGTGTTCTGCCTGTACACAGAAATAGCTAGTGGCACTAGCAAGGAAACCTTGAAAGCTTAGCTGCAGACATGTGCTTGCTTTTTCCCTGTTTGCCTTCCAGAATATTTTCCAGTAACTCATTTTGACTTGAAGAGAAGGACAATTGTAGTTTCCTTGTTGGACAACTATATTTCAGATATAATTTTTTCTTTTGATAATTAGCTAGTAAAAAAAAATAATCCTGAGGTACTGGATTAGTGTTTTGTGTTTCTTAACGTGATAGGGTGAGAGGATGATGAAATTGCCCTCCCTTAGAATAAATTCTACAGCAGTTGTTGAACAGAGGATTAATAATGCAGTTCTATGAAGATCAAGGTTTGTACCCTTCAGTCTCACAGGGGCTGGAAGTGCTTATCACTTGGCTGTAGGATCTGACATGCTAAGGAACAAGATTTGCCACTTAGGCAGATAGTTAGCAATTACTTATGTAAACATAGTAGTTATCACCTACACGAAATACATAAAGGTATGTAATCCCTTCAATTGATATGGAAATACTAAGTTCTACTTTGAAAAACACAAGCAGCCTCAGGGTTGTTGAGAATTTGACATGCTTGTTACAAGCACAGCTGCTTTTTCTGAAGGTACTAAATCCTTTAAAGTGTCTAGGATAGAGATAAAGATTGTTTTGCTTGAACTTCCTTTTTGTTCACAGAAAAATGATGAAAATGGAAATTGCTCTGGTGAAGGTATTGAGTTTCCAACAACTAACTTGTATGAACTGGAGAGCAGAGTTTTAACAGATCACTGGTCCATACCCTATAAGCGGGAAGAATCTCTAGGCAAGTGCCTAATTGCATCCACCTACCTAGCAAGACTAGGTAAGTTCTTTTTCTACACGTACAAAGATTATTTGTTCAAAGGATTTCATAGACATTATGATGGGCAGTTATCTCTTTTGTATTATCTTGCAGTTGTTTACTTAGCACCATGCAGAATGATCACATCTCTGTGAAAGTGGTTTAACAGTGAGCTATTCTACCCAATGCTATAAAAAGAATGTCGGTATCTTTTTTCTTTTTTTTTTTCCCCTCTAAAGTAATTTGTTTACTTAAGCTTTTTTTAAAAGTGGAGCACATGTTTCTTTATGTTCTACTGATTGTAGGAATTACTGTTTTTCAAAGCTGAATTACTGACACTTTTTCTCATTGTGCTGGTTATTTTCCATTAGTAAAAACAAGCTGTCATCTAAATCCATGCTGTAGCATGCTTGTATAACTGGTTGTTTTTCCCCAGTGAAATGCTTATACTGCATTAGACCTGAATTTGACTTTTCTGTATTCAGTACTTTGGCTGGGGTTAGAAGTGTTACGGAGGCATTGTGCCCAACAACTGGTGTATAATGAATGCAAGACAGTTTTTCCATCATGCCTGATGGCAGGCTAAAGGGGTGTTATAATCTGTTGGAAGAATGGAAGTTGTTTAGTGGTTCTCGTTTGCTTCTTTGTTTCTAACCTGTGTTGAAAAGCTGTACTTGGATTTGGTTTTGGGTGGAGGCTGTGAAGCATCAGCAGCAATGGTCTGAAGTTGGTATGAGTTGTGAACTTTGAAGGGAGAAATACTTACGGTGCTGATAACGCTTGAAGAAGTTGTAAAAGGTGGAACATTGGGAAACTTCTTATTTCTAGAAAGCAGGTTCTCTTGACTCACTTTTTTGTGGCTGAAAAAGCATGTTACGAATAAACAGTAGTGCTTTATTACTGCTGGTTTTGGTTGACGTTCCCAAAAACTTGCAGAGAGCTCCCTGAGGTAATCTTTGAAAATATTTTTTTTAAAAATAGTTTTTAAAAAAAGCACTCTCCTTTCTGTAAAGGTCTTTCTGATTCTGATGAGAACTGCAAAAGATTTATGGACAGATGCATGCCTGAAGCATTTAAAAAGGTAAGTACGTGCAGTAGACCAATTCAGTGTTTCTTTGTGTTGTTCACAGTGAAAATAGTATCTTGTAATCCAGACTTCAGAAACTATGGTAACTAGTGAGTGTGTTATTAGATTAAAAGCATACTCAAGTTATTTTTCTAGATTAAAATCATACAAAGGCCCAGTTCTGCAACTCTGGCCAATTCTGGCACTCAACTTTTTTTTTCTCCCCACTTTAAATTAAGAGCTCTATAGTAATTAGTGGAACCTAAAGACAGGTTTAAAGACCCTTGGATACAGCCATTAGTAGCAAGTTCAAAATCAGATTTCCTTTAACTCTATTCTTTTTGCTTCTTCTTTGAAAGGTTGTTAAATTCTTTCTTACCTCTTTTCACTATCTGTTTAGAATTTGTCTTTCCCCTCAGTGCTTAATGCCCAGTGTGCCTTTGGCTGTCCTTCTCTGGGTTGTTGTGAATTTTCTCTACAGAGCTTCCTAAAACCAACTTATTTCCCACTATTCCACTTTGAATACTGTCTGAATTTCATGCTCAGGTTTTAAATTATATATATAACAACATATATACACCTTTTAAAAAGTTACTCAGTCCTAATCTTAAAATAGTGAGATTGTAAGTATGTGTAAGGACTATAGAAACTTAAGGGAAAAATTCTTTTTCCATTTGGCTGTTAGAGTAATAACCTTACATACAGTGCTTTTAAATCACTTGATATTTTTTGCATGTTAAATAGTGTAGATTGCTCCTCCAGAAGGACAATCTGTAGAAATCTAAATTCAGAATGTTCTGAATTTACAATTTGCTGAAATATTTGCAAGAAACTCTATTAACGGTACAAAACCTAATTGTATTTAAAGTATTAAGCTTTTTAACTGCTTATGTTCAGACACAGCGAGCAGAAATTAAATGAAATTTGCAGATGGAAGCTTAATGTCCTTTATAAACCACAATAGACCAGATTTAAAGAACATGTTTCTTTAAATGTTTCCACATGTCGCATGTGTAGGTGGGAAAGCAGCATTAAATACCTCTCTCTTCACGGCACATGTTTTTTGTTTTCCAGTAGAAATGGCTCAAAAAGTGTGAATTGGTAAATGGTTATTACAGCTGAATCAGTGCAGCTTTGTGATACACCTACTTGAAGATTTAGTAGCTGTGTATTCAATCTGCAAACAAATTAGTTTCATATTAGTTATTCTTTGCAAAGGTTACAATCTTTACTAGTGCATGGAAATGGAAAACAATTTGCTTTGATACATTTTATTTTCTGTCATAAACCGTGATTTAAGGTGTTCTTCAGTGAAATTACAAATTTAATTAACTCTTAAGCTGTTAGTGCAGGAAGAACATCTGGAAAACATGCCAGACAGTGATTAGTACACTCTAAGGAAACATTTGCTCTGAAAACAGTCTCAGGGATTGATAAATTTCTCATGTTTTGTGATTGTGCTCAAACTTCAAAATATTACTTTTTTTTTTTTTTTTTTTTTTTTTAGCTGTTGACATCCAGTGCTGTTCACAAATGGGGAACTGAAATCCATGAAGGAATATACAACATGCTTATGTTGCTTGTGGACCTGGTTGCAGAAAGAGTAAAACAAGATCCTATTCCTGTGGGCCTGCTCGGTGTACTTACAATGGTATTTGACTTTCTGATGCAATTTCTAATATTTGGGTATTTGGCATTTCCTATTTATGCTGCTGACACTTTTTCTAACTATTTAAGTTCTAGTGTATTGTCTTAAAATCTGCAGCCGTTGTTGGTGCAGTTTTTTAACATCCAGTGTGCAAATCATAAAGGGGTGAGTGCTGTTCAAAACTGAAAACTAGCACTTTCAAAAGAAAAAAAAAATTACACCTGCTGTCACTTCACAGTTTATTTTTTAAAACTGGGATTTTGAGTTCATCACCCCCTTTTCTGGATTACATGGGTATTGGGTATTGTCTATACAGAATGGAAGCTTCAGAATGCTTTATACAGTGAGAACTGAGAGGCAGGAGCAGGAGTCTTCTGTTGAACTTTATTTTTTGCTAGATCTTTTAACTGTCAGCCAGGAGAATGCTCAACTGAAAAAGTCAAATATTATCAAGTTCTGAGACTGGCATTAGCCATGCTGTTCATTGCTATGGGCTTTTCTTTCAAGGCATTTAACCCCGACAATGAATATCATTTCAAGAATCGAATGAAGGTATGCCAGAGAAACTGGGCAGAAGTCTTCGGGGAGGGAAACATGCATGCTGTCTCACCCATATCCACTTTTCAGAAGGTGAGCATGGCCGTACCCTAAAACCTCTTTTTAGGGTAGATGTGTTTGTTTCAGAAAAGACTGATTAGTAGGTACTTAGAACAGAAGTAAGCTAAATGTGTCACCAAGAATTACAGCAAATAGATCTTCAATATATGTTGGTCTGTAGAAATGGATTTGTCCTCTCAAATTGTCCGAGTTCTCTATTAGAGGCTGGAATTAGAAACTGGTGTACTTCCATATCTGAAGTAGCACGACAATCAGAATGGTAGATCTGGTGTATCTAAGAACTGACAGCTGTTTGGCTGTTGATTGTGAAATGACCAGGGTAACTCAAAGTGTACAGTTCTAGCAGAGAATTTATGCTTTTCTGACAGCCAAAGATAAGGATATCTTCAAGTCAGACACACAGGCAAGGAGGCAATTTTTGAGATTTGCACTGTCTTGTTGCACTTGTTCCAGATGGGTGGGTCTAAAAAAGCATAGGTTGAGTTGAGTTCTCCTTCAGGACACAACTTTGTGGCCGCAGAAAGAAAATTCTGTATCTGCTGCTTTGGGAAAGGTTCTTTAGTAATGTTCCACGCTGCTAATGTGCTATAAATATAGTTGCTTGTGAGTCAACAGCCACAGTGCGTACTGTTGCCACAGCACATGGTCAGTGATGTCAAGCGGAGTCCAAAAAAGGGTGATGCTAATGAGAACCAAGCGGAGCTCCAGCTACATGCTTAGTAAAGAAGCTGTTACAAACACATTGCTGTTTTCTTTGAAATAATAGTGCATGTGTTTGAGGTGTGGGTTAATGGGCTGAATGTGTCTGTCCGAATCTGTTTCAGAAGACAACTGTTTAGCATTGATGTTGCTGCTACTAATTTGTTAATATTTTAATTGTTCAAGGAACCTCATGGGTGGCTGGTGGATCTGGTAAACAGGGTAGGTAAATATAAACTAAGCAGAATTGTTATTTTTCACTTGAATTCATTGGTCTTCAGAGATAATTTCTTCTTCCCCCCACCTCCCAACTTGTTTTTCCACTCTTCTGACAACCACCAAAAAGAATAGTTTGCTGTTTTAATCCTGCCTACATACAGGGAAGGGGCTTGGCTAAATACACCTTGCTGACTTGCTGCCTTCTCCCTTGAACACCTTTATCCTAACATGATAGCTATGACTAGAGGAAGCTGAGAGCTCAGCCTAGGTTGCGGTGCTGTTTCCCAGTCTAACGTGCCAGACCAGTGAGCTGTTGCTATATGTGGTCTGACTTTATTCCCTGTATCCATTTTTACCCAAGGCAGTTTCTAGCTTGATGTTTAAACTGGTACCAGGTATAACTGCATTGCATTCCCCAGTGTGCCCCTGAATTCCTGTGAAAATTTAAAGCTTGTGTGGAATGTGATATTCCACGGTAAGGGATACTTGTTGACATCCCAGGAACTGTCAATGGAGTATTGTCTCCAATAGCTTACTTGAAACATGAAATACTGTAGTTCACCGATTATAATACTGATTATTTTATTTCAGTTTGCAGAGTTGGGTGGATTTTCAGCAATTCAGTCCAAACTCAATTCTGAAGATATTGAACTTGGGGTAAGTTCATCTTTTGTCACGAGACTTCTCCCTTTCCATAACACGCTTCACGTAGAATCAATAGCATCGCTTTTGGCAGTGCTCTTACCTTGGCTTTGGTACCAGAGCAGCACTCCCACAGAGCCCTGGGGAAGTACTGTCAGACTGGATGTCAAATGAGGTTGTGCATCAGAGTCCCAACTAAAGAGCTTCTGAGACATCACAGAAAAGAGGAAGGGTTAGTGTACCTTTCTGGCTAACAAATCAGCCTTCCAGTTAGACATCAATCTAGTTTCACTGTATATTTGCCAGTATGTCCCTGGCTTTCTGTTTACTTCAGCTGTAGCTGCGTTTAGCTGCAAGTGAATTGACTTCTGTCATTTATTATAAAATCATCACTTCAGGAAAAAATCCTTAGGAAGACAGACACTGTCTAATCCTAAGCAACTTCTCAAGAGCTGTGTCTAAAAACTGGTTCAACAGCACTCAACTATTTTTTCCTGAAGCCTAACTTGTTGACTTTTAGCTTCCTAACCTTCAGAATCTTTCAGGCTTTGACAAGCAAGGAGGCTAAAGGAAAATGATGTCATTTAGAATCTTTTCCCCCAGTATAAAATCAGTCTTTCAGTGAAATGCCATTTGGAGAGAATTCAACTTCTTTTATTGGAGTATTGATATTTACTGTTTTATGAAGAGATAAGGTTCATATATGAGCATGACAGAAGAATAAGGAAACTAGATTTAAATCCTGATCCTGCAATAGAAACTTGGACTTTGTTTAATGATTTATAACTTTTTGCTTAGGGAGGAAGTCTGAGTCAGCATCACTTAATTTAGGCCTTTGATTGCAGTGGTGCGTGCTCAATTTCACAGTTCTTGATCCAGTGTGAAAAGAAACCAGTTCTGAAGCTGTTTATTGGCAAACAGATGCCTTTATGCGTTTAATTTCTTGATTATAGATATCACTTGAAAATCACACATTGAAGTGATCTTGACATCTATATGACACCTTTACAAAAGGTTTCTCCCACTTAATGCATTGGGAAAGAAATTTGTCATAAGGCTTTAACCTTAAGTCTTGTAATCACACTTCTCATTGCTGTAGAAAGCAACCAAAATGTGATGTGTCCCTTTCCGTATGTTTATTTCTGTTACTGAAACAAAATCAGACAGAGAAGACTGAACAGAATGATGAGAGGACCAAGATTAGTGAAAACTGGGAAGGCATTTTTGATTTCAGGCAAAAATACATAACACATACTGTATGTTGTAGAGTAAATCTCTTTCCTGAACCATGTGTTGTTGTAAAGGACTTGCACACCAAAACCAATTTGTAGCAAATGACTGGAATTGCATGAGATAAATAATACTTATTCACCTTCATTTTCTTTTTAAGGTATAGATCACTAGCTCTGAAAAGATCTCTAATATGTGCACCTAAATACTTGCTGTATTTCTTTCAGGCAATCTCTGCATTAGTTCAGCCATTTGGAGTTTGTGCGGAATATCTTAACTCTTCTGTAGTACAGGTAAAATGCCTTTGTTATGAGTTATCAGAGGTCTGAAAATTAGTTTACAGCTGTGTTGGTGTGAAACTGGTGACTAATTCGAAAAACCTTCAAAACATACTGCATAAAGTAAAAGAACCATTTTGAGCATCCTGAGAGTGATGGATAGAAGGCTCAGATTAATTTTCTAAGCATGGTGATCTGTAGTCATGTATCTGCATCTGCAACAGTGAGAAGCTTTGCCACTGCCATTAGTAAGCTTCATCAATGTAAAGCATATGGGAAAAGAAGCTAGCCTGATGAATGGAATTTTGTTTTAGTTTAACTTGCTGGCTGAGATCAACCATATAGACTTGAGAGTTTACACTGGAAAAATTGTGGAAAAAAAATTCACCATGACACATTTGTACATGCAAATGCACTCCTGGCTTCACACCTGCACTCACTAACAAAAACTATCAAATGAAGTGACTGAAAGTCTTTATTTGAAGAGAAGGTAGTTCAGAAGCCACTGGCAGTCGGAGAAGTATATGTGTGTAATAACTGATGCATTTTGAAAGGTCACTTTGTCTGTGTTTTTTTGCAAACCTGTATTACAGTGGTCTGAAATGGCTTCTTACTCTTAATTGCTTGTTTTTCTGGACATACCTAACAAGATGGTTTTATGTATGTTGTAAGTGTTGCTTTATGTCTAAGATAATAACTTTCAGCTAAGTATTTAATTTTACTGCAGCCAGATCTTCTGAGCAATGTAAATGATTTCAGGAAACATAAATGATTGGCATGCTTTTTCTCACATTCTTTAGCCCATGCTGGATCCAGTCATTCATAAAATGATTAAATATGTACAGAATGTAGAAGAGAAGGACTTGAAAGACAAGGTAATGTTTTACATATTAAATATTTAGGAAGGAGTTCCTGTGTATCTTGGAAATGCTGGCAGCGTAGACTAGAATAGCAGCTTTATTTCCAGTGGCAAAAATGCAGCCTCTTCTGAATTCTGACTGAATGACATAGAAAAAAATACATTTACCCAATTCTTTTCAATACCCTTTTCAGTTGATATCTGATATTATGACCGTTTGTAAAATATTTTGCCGCTGTTGCTATCAAACATGTTTTTGTCAGTCCCTTCTGCAGCATGCTGAATGCTGACTTCTTAGACTTGAAGATGCTTACTGTCTTGCAGTCTGTTAAATTCTTGTAACTTGTGTGCATACAACTGTTGGGTTAGCTGTTTGCTTCTGAGAATTCGGTAATTGTTGATAAAATGTCTGTGTAACTTGTGACTACTCCCTGTATTACTCTGAATTTGGCATTCAGTTCCAATAAATTTGAGTGTTGACTTTTTACTTAAATTGTTAATTGTAAACTGGATAGTCTGCATAGGTTGTGTAACTACAGAGGAGCAGTGTAGTGTAGCAAATCCGTAGCAAGAGAGTCCACTTTAGACAAAGATCTTGTTGTCTTAAAATTTGTAGTGTACAAGTAATACTTGCAAATGTACGTGGTGCTGCATTTCATAGATGAAACAGTCTGTATTGGGTCACTAAACCTACTCTTTGTGAATCATTGAAGTCTGAAACAGAATAGCAAAAATAGCAATGCCTATATTTGTCCTTTTGGGGTTTTTTTTTGTGGTTTTTTTTTTTATGTTTTGTTTTTGTTTTAAACAGAGACTAGTCAGTATCCCTGAGCTCTTGTCTGGTATCAAACTGCTGTGTATGCGCTTCCAACCTGATTTGGTAACTGCAGTAGATGACTTACGGCTGGACATTCTGTTGCGCATGTTAAAATCTCCTCACTTCAGTGCAAAAATGAATTCCCTCAAAGAAGTAGGTTTGCCTTTTGTGTGTGTGTGTGTGTACGCGCGTGCACGTGGGCTTGTGTGTAGGTGGGATGGATTGTTAAGAAGCCATTGAAACCACCACCTTAAAAAAAGATGTTGCGGTATCTCCTTACAAACTGTGTTGCCTTAGCAAAAGCTGAGTTCGTAATGAAATACCAGAACAAGTCAATATGACAGGAATTGTTTGTAATATTAGTAGCCACAGCAAGGACTGTGGCCTCCCCATTAGAGAACAGAGAACCTTATCAATCTGAAATTACAGTTCTTAGAATTATAAGCAGTGGTCTATGCTATTCATTGAATATTCACTCTTGAGATAACCCTGGTAATTCAGAGCGTTCTATGGGATATCCCTTTTCCCTCCTCCTCTCATTGAGAGGAAAGTAGCAGGGCAGGAGGGGAACGTTTTATGGGAGAGGTCCCATTAAGACCAAATGGGACTTAATCCTAGATTGGTGTCTTGAACCAGTTATATCAGGTCATTACACTGTGTGATTGTAATTTCTTATTACGCTTGTACGTGGACACTGTAGTAGCACCTAAGAGCTGGAGTTGATGGACTGGGGCTCTTTGTGCTAGAATCTTTTATCTAAGTAGAAGAAGAAAACAGTTTATTTTTGATGGGACTTGTTGTTTAAGTATAGAGTTGTTCATCTCTTCCTTCCAGAACTTGTACAATTTAAGTATCCCTAAAAATTGCCTTTTTTTTTTTTTTTTTTTTTTTTTAGTATGCAGGCATTATAAGGTGTTTTAGAGCCCCTTTTTTGTGCTTTTCCCTTCTTTTTTGTATGGGAAAATTGAGATGTTAAACCTCATTGTCATTTGGGTTTTAATCATAAATGCTGTGTATCCTTGGTGAAGTTACGAAAGTGCGGCTTTTGAAGGCTTTAGCAGAAATGTACTCTTTCTCCCTAGAGTAAGGAGCCTATATTGGTTCTGTATTGGATAAAAAATAGGACACTGATTTGAGTGTAACAAGCAGAAGCCTGACGTAAGCTACTTCTGGTGTATCTGCGGAAATATACCTGGCAGCACAGACCAGCATTTCTGTGTCAAACTGAGAGTAAGAATCTACTGAACCAGACACTGATGACAAGGAAGTGTTTCTGGTTAGGAATTTACCTTTATAAACAGCTTATTAAAAAACCAAACTGACCAAACAAACAGAACAAAATAAACTAAACTAAACTAAAATAAAATAATAATTAAAAAAAAAAAAACAACAACAACAACAAAACAAACAACACCTCCCCCCAAACACTTCCTGTGCTTAGAATATTTCAGGATTCACACTAAAGCTTTGGGGTAAGTCTTTTGAATAGATTTCATTGTTTGTATATATACTGCATGTGGGAATCAGTGAATCAGTGTTAGAATCTCACATTCTGCAATTTCTAGGTAACAAAATTAATAGAAGACAGCACTGTATCCAAGTCAGTGAAGAATGCAATAGATACAGACAGATTACTAAATTGGCTAGTAGAAAATTCTGTCCTGTCAATTGCTCTGGAAGGTAAGTGCTTTCACAAAGACTTCTGGCATGTGCTCTGAATGTCTTAAAACTTAAAATATCATTTCTCCCTTTCAATACATCTTGATGGAACACTATTAACAAAGGAGTCCAAAGTTTTTGTTGTCTTAAAAATAGTAAGGAAAACTGCGAATTCTGCTGCTATCATCTAATCCTGTATTTGACATCTGTGCAGATATTTTCTGCTGTACCTGGACTTTTTACTCTCCATTTGTCTTTGTATATTGTTAGCCTCTAGAAAAGTGAGAAAAGGGGAGGGGGGGTGTTTCCAAGTAGTAATGTCCTATCGGTGTGAACCGCTAACAGATGTATGACGTAAAAGAAAATTAAAAAAAGAGCCTTGCTCTTTTTCTTTGGACTGATAGATT
Organism: Ibycter americanus; assembly: GCA_035590275.1. Lineage (NCBI taxonomy): Eukaryota > Metazoa > Chordata > Aves > Falconiformes > Falconidae > Ibycter > Ibycter americanus. Next base: position 29,967,135 of record JAVJGI010000032.1, on the reverse strand, counting down.
TGTCTGTAACAGTAGAGAAAGAATTTGCAAATGAAGATAGCTTTGTTCCTCTCCCTTTTAAAAGAACACGTTTATTCTTATGCATTTAACATATTGAATACTGATTAAAATATTTTAATTTAGTTGTTTTTCTTTGTTTTGTAGGTAATATAGACCAAGCACAATACTGTGATCGTATAAAGGGAATTATTGAACTGCTGGGCAGTAAATTATCTTTGGATGAGCTTACTAAAATTTGGAGAATTCAGGTAAGCAATCAAGACTAGATGGGCGTTTTTAGACTGTCTCACAAAGCAAACATTCTAGTGGTGGGATTATTTTTTTTTTATATATAATGTATGCATCTCTGTTTCTAAGTGGAGGTGTTGAGATTTTAACAGTATAATTAGTGCAAAGGCTTTCTTCTTCTTTCTTTACCATTTAAAATCAAATGTTCTGGCAATTTCTTGTAACACAGCTGTTAAATCTTACGATGAAGTTCAGTTCTTTGCAACAAGTGTTAAGGGGCTGCAAAAATACTTGACTTGGAATAAGAGGTTGTCCGCCTGAAATAGGTGATAGAGTGTTTGTCTAGACCACAGACCATGCCTAAGGATATTAATTTTTGTGGCTGGAAGTATAAATTTGAATGCAGCTCACGGTGTGACTTTAAAGAGAGGTGATTCAAATGATGTATTCCCGTTTAACTTCCTGTACATACATATAATTGACTGACAAAGTCATCTTTCACATTCACTTTCTGTATATTCAACTTATTGCTGTGTAGGAAAGGTAGTTTGACTGCTTGATGCAAATGACGTGGAAGCGCTGACCAGAAATGTAACCTTCTGCTGCAGGAAATGGTTTTCTTCTCTGTCCAAACGTTGAGGTTTTAGATTAAACTCACTGGATGCTGTCAGATCTGTAGTATGTGTGGGCATGGTAGCAAGTCTTGCATGCTTAGTAGAGCTCAAATATGACTCTAGCTCACTCACTTTTATTCTTTAATAAAATGCAGTACTTCCTCCCCCCTTCTGGCTGTTGTTACCATGGTGCTCCCATCAGTGTGGGACGAGATTTTGTATTGCTCGCTTTTGAGAAAAGCCTTAAAGAGTGTCAGAAATGAAGCACCCCACACATGAACTTAACCAAGCAATAAAAATGATAATGTTTGTGTTGCTGGCACCACAGCCAGTGGTATGTGCCACTGCAGCACCTTGAAGCTGCTGTAATAATGGCAAACTAACTTGTACTTTCCTGCTTTAGAATTACTTCCAAAGACCTCTCTGGCAGTGAAATGAGGAGCAGGGACAGTTACTCTTACCTTGTGTTTCTAACATGTCAAAAGCTGTTATCATTTCACATTAGTATGAACAGTAGGATAATGCTTACATAAAGATTTTTCTCTAACTCATTTCGGATGAAGACCTACCCCCTAGTGTTTTTCTTCCTCTTTTCAGTCAGGACAATCCTCCACTGTGATTGAAAACATACATACCATTATTGCTGCAGCTGCTGTGAAGTTTAGCTCTGATCAGCTCAATCATTTATTTGTTCTTATCCAAAAGGTAAGTTTTCACATGAATTTACATTCTTTAGGAAGAGAATTGATGAGACATGCTTGTGCATCCAGCCCGCCAAAAGGCAAATGCCTTGAATACATTTATATTTCCTGTATAAATATAAAATTGGCTATAAAAATAACACTTTTAACCCAAAAGCCTCCTCTGCTACTCTATTGCTAATTTACTTAGATTTTAAGTGTGTTATATAGACAGTGCTAAGGTACTTAAAGTGACATTTTATTATTATATTTAATCTCTTATGGTTTATATTTGAAAGAGTTGGGCAAATCAGTACTGTAACTCCCAGTAACAAAAATAAGGAAATATGCATGGTAGAAACGTACTTGTTTGTATTTTAATTTTTCCTGCAGTAAAACAATTGTAAATTATATTTTTGTGTATACTTGAGAGTTAACAGACTGACAGTGTTTGCTGCTTTAATAGTGGATGTTATTGCTTTGCTATACAGAGCTGGGAGACAGAGAGTGATAGAGTGCGTCAGAAGCTGTTGAGCCTGATAGGGCGCATTGGTCGAGAAGCACGGGTGGAGACAACCACTGGAAAGGCATGTGAATGTTTTCGGTTTGGTGTTTTTTTTTTCTTTATTAAACATAGAGTTGCTAGTCTCTGTACTTCCTAGGTCCTGACTAATCTTGCACTTCTTCCTCTAGGTTCTGGAGGTACTTTGGGAGCTGGCTCATCTTCCAACGTTACCATGTAGTCTTATTCAGCAGGCTTTGGAGGAACATCTGACAATCCTCAGTGATGCCTATGCAGTGAAAGAGGCAATCAAAAGGAGCTACATCATCAAGTGCATAGAGGATATTAAGAGGGTTGGTTTATTATTTTATCTTTTTCAAAATGAAATGTTATCTATTACATGCACAAAGATGCACAAATTGCGTGTCCCATCTGTAAGTTCTTACCTTGGGGAGTCCTTGAGAGGGGTAGGCTTTGTGTGAGCCAGTGTGTTGACCATGAGACTCATAGTAAGTCTCTTGCCTTTGTTTTAAGCAAATTTTCAGCACAAGGAGTGATCAGTTTATGGGAAACTACCAGGATGGGCCCAAGGTTAGAATTTGCAAATGGAACCACTATAAAGGTATGTCAGTATTTTAACTGTCCCTTTCATGTGAAAGCCTAGATTAGTTTTGAGTTAAGCATGTGTTCTGGCATGACCATTAAGTCTCAAAATGCAAATGGGTATTTAAATATTAGTACTTTTGTATTTTAATAAAATACTTAAACTCTTTTAATCTAACATAAAGAAGCCATTCCCACAGCTGCCTGTGATGTTTCCTGGCAGCAGCAGAGATGTGCATGGCTTAAGACTGCATATATTATATTCTGCACTGTTCACGTAGCAGGCAGTTTTTCTTGAGGTCTGCAGGAATATTCTGGTCGTCTTTTTCTTCCAGTCTGAAATACACTGTAAATAAAGAAAAAAGCTTGTAATTGTTTCATTAATTTCATGATAAATTAGGTTTTGTCTGTGTTGCAGCATCTGTAGAGGATTTTAGTTGTTTAGGAGGCATTGTATGTTCCTTCTTGATATTGATCACACTTTTTTTATGCGTGTGTTTGAGAGTATGGATTGCAAACTTTGGGTTCTCGATGTCTGTAAAACTTGCATTTTTTTCTTTTGAATCTTCTCTTGTGCTTTCCTATTCTTGCATTCTTTTTAACTACATTCTGGCAAGGGCCTTGATAGAGGTGCTGCAGTGGGAAACAGTAACAGAAAACTGTAACTGTAGGCTAGAAGGGATTGGAGTAACCATACAGCAGACTTCTAAAAATAGATCCTTTTCTTATTTCCCTTTATTAGGGGAAATGAAGACATAAACTGGGAGGGAATGTAATATTAAGGCAGCATTCTCAAATACATGAGGGAGTCTTCAGTAGAGAGCACTCTATGTTACGGGCAGGTTACTTTAATCTCTGTAAGTGTGTAGGTGGTATGGGTTGTTGTCAGTATTTAAACCAGACATCACTTCCTCGAACAAGCAACCTCAGTACTGGTTTGTGTGGTCAAACTTTACAGAAAATGAAGCCTCCCAGAAAAGTGATGAGCAGTTCTAACAATGAGGTAGGAGGGTTGTTCTTTGTAGGATCTCTTTCAAAATGCAGCTTAAGTATCCTTTGCTTCCTATCAGAGGGCTTCTTGCAGCACCAATCAGAAATTTCTTCTCATCTCTTAACCCTCAGTAGTATTTCAGATTCTTTTTTCTATTATTCTTGCTTTAGCAATAAGTAAGATCATTTGACTGGATTTGCCCTTTTATGCCCTAACAGACCTGCTTCATCTCCCATAATTGAGGAAGGTGGCGGTTATCATCTCTCCCTGGTGCAACTGAGTTCTTTTTGTCTACTTAATTTGCATGTTCTCTAGCAAAGAGGTGGCACTTTGGGCTTAATAATAAGGATAGCAAAATGGCATACGTACGCGTCAAAGGACTTCTTGCAGAAAGTGAAGAAGGGCACCTTGAGTTTGTTTGGAAAGGGACCAGGAAGAAGTAACCGAAGCCTTCAGAGCTAGTAGCCGTTGTTTTGAAACAGCGGCATTAATAGAAATTGTTAGGCTTCTGGGAGTCTAAGAGGAAAGTGAATCTGTTGTTGAGCATGTACACATGTGTAATTGTTTTTACCTTTCCTACTACTAGTCGTCCCAGCACAATAATCCTCAGTTTGTGTGGGTGGTGCCAGCACTACGTCAGCTCCATGAAATCACACGTTCATTTATTAAGCAAACTTACCAAAAACAAGACAAGGTAAGAACATATGCTGAGATGGTGTTTGAAGCCCTTGTTATGGCTGTGTGGCTCTACTTCTGTACAACACGGAAGTTTGAATTTAGAAGCAAGAGTGGGGAAAAAAGAATTGAAAAACGCTTTGACAAGTACACTTTAGTGATGTAGCATAAACAGGCTGTTCAAGTAGAGATGCTGTGTTGTGTGCTGTTCATTTGTGTGTGCATGTATATATATGTACAAATCTGTTTGCTGTATCAGGACTAATTTATTCCCAGCTTTTCATAGAACAATTAACAAGCATGACTCTGTTAAGAAATGAACAGTGGCTGATGTTTAGATCAGCTGCTTTGTAATTGAATTGACTTTTGGAAAACAGACTAAAATACCAGCAAGTCACGTGTGTTATACAGTGGCTGAGTGGAAGGGTGGGACTCGGTTTGCAATCTGCAGCACGTGTATTTCAGCACATGCTGAAAACACTAATGTCAGGGGGCTTTGGATGCTTGGAAGGGATACAGCTGACTCTGGTGAGGGGGGAACTTCCTTGTGATGAGACACATATCTGTAGAAGAGCAAACTGTTGTGTGCATGTGCCTCTTCATGTATTTTCTTCCAAAAAAAACTTTTTTTTTTTTTTCTTTTTTTTTTTTTTGCCAAGAGCATTATTCAAGATTTAAAGAAAAACTTTGAAATAGTGAAGTTGGTGACAGGAAGCTTAATATCATGCCACCGTTTGGCTGCATCTGTGGCAGGTCCAGGAGGGCTTGTTGGAGCAACATTAGTGGATGGCCGATACACTTACCGGGAGGTACTGAACCCTGAATTTCTTACTGCCTTAGGTTTTTGAAAACATAGTCTAGCGTATCACTGACCAAGTGGTGTAAGATTAGGTGATCTGTTTTTGGAATTCACTAGTATGTATGTTCTCTCTGATGAATAATTAATTACACTAGTTTTTATTTATAGTTCTGACACTTATCTATTAGGGCTTGTTGTAGCCTTGTTACTGTATGAGCAAGAGTGGGAAAACATCACAAGTTTCTTAGCAAATTTTTCAACTGGTCAGGAGCTAGATCTCCAACCCCAGGACCTCCTGGCTGCAAGCTTGTGCAGCTTCCAGTTTCTCCACAAGCTTCTGTTCAACTACCCTTGTAGAGACTATACCTTTGAATTTGGTGTGAAGCTCTTGAAACCTGGAACAGGTCTGTTAGGACATGGAAGCCACACACACAGATAGCTTGTAACAGTTTATTGCTAATTTTTTCTAATTAATTGCTAAGTTTTAATAATTTTTTTCTCCACACTTGTTGTGACTTAGTAACTAGTGTCAAATAGTATCAGGGAAGTAATAGCAAATCCAAGGGGACTTGAATATTCCTTTCTAGAAAGGTAATAAAAAAGAAGTAATGATAAAAATTATATAAAATAGGCATAAAACTCACTGCAGAAACAATTTCTGTTTTCCAGGCTTTGCAAAGTGTACTATTATTTGACAACTAAATTTGCAAAAAACAAAAAGAATGCTGAGTTCTTGTTTCAGAAAGACAAGTCTTAAGCTTGAGGTTTTGTTTCTTCTTTTCAGTATTTGGAGGCACATCTAAAATTTTTGGCATTTTTTCTGCAAGAAGCCACCCTTTATTTGGGCTGGAATCGTGCCAGGGAGATCTGGGAATGCCTCGTAACTGGCCAAGATGTTTGTGAGTTAGATCGAGAGGTAAGAAAAACTTGAAAAGTTAGTGTCTGTAGTTACAGAGTGAATCTTAATGGATCATAAATAGCACGTGTGTTTGTTGAGACGTGTGAAACATGAGTAGCAAATACAAACTAGTAATGCTTTTATAGGCTTTGTGTAAGTTAATGGAGCCAGTGTTACATGTCCGCTTATGACTAGGATGCTCTTTTAACATTAAATTTGACTGAAGGAAGAACATAGACCAGGGGATTAGTTGCAGGTTTATAGATGCTGGTTTGAAAAGGGGTACGTGCAATTTTGCAGAGTCATAGAAGAGACATTCAGCATTATTAGGGTGAAAGATGACTATGAAGATTAAGTACCCTAATGCTGCAATACAGCCTGTATAATATGTGAGGTCATGTGAGGTTACTAGAAGATTAGGTTTTGAACCTCTTGCTGTAGATGGAACTTCTGTAAGATGAGTTACTGTAGTATCTGACGTAGTTTGCCAATGCTATATAAAACTAAAATATTTGCCATGACAATGGAGTAAAAATAGATATACCTTTCATTCACAGATGTGCTTTGAGTGGTTTACGAAAGGACAGCATGATCTAGAGAGTGATGTACAGCAACAGCTCTTCAAAGAGAAAATTCTTAAACTGGAGTCATATGAAATTACTATGAATGGTAAGAAAAAATGGCTTTTGTCAACACATTTGTTTTTGAAATATATAACATAAATTTGCTTCTGAAACCTTCAAATTAAATATCTAAACAGTTATGTAGATAAAGATAATAAAGCAGTCTTTTTCAATCACTTTGAGTTTTTATAGCTGTAGAGGGAAAAGGTCATCTCCTGTATTCGTTACCTTCATTTTTCAAAAAAACTTAGAAACTTAGTCTGACCTGAATAAAAAGTTTGCACCTTTTTTCACTTTCAGGTTTTAGTTTATTCAAGACTTTCTTTGAAAATGTGAACCTGTGTGACCATCGACTAAAGAGGCAAGGAACTCAGTTGGTGAGTGTGCTGGCAAGTTCATTCTTACATACAACCTGTGACATTTTGGGGATGGGAGGAGGTGAGACAAGGATTCTTTAGCAGCTGTTTGACATGGTCATGTTTGTATTGATATGCGGATCATTCCTCTAGCATTAACATTGTTAAATTCTGAAACTAAAACTCCAGAATTATGATAGTTAAAATTCAGCAATTGGTAGCTGGAAGCTGGTATGCGGCTTCTAAAACTTTGCAGGAGGAATGAGTGAACTGCTTTAATAATCATGAATTCTAGTGTGCAGTTTTTTGCTTTTCCCTAGCAGGGAAATATTCCTTTCTTTTGGGATTTTTTTTGTTCGTTTTCTTCTTTACAAAAGATTTAGGCTTATCATATTCAAATTCTAATCTACAATAATTTTTAACTCTATGATCCTTCAGTGTTTTTTGTTAAATTAATGGTTATATGTCAAGTAGTCTTCCATAGGCATTTTAGATCTTTATCACGGTTACCTTACTTCAAATGCATAACTTTTTGCCAAGTGTCATAGCAGGTTTTGTGATGGTTTATTATGTGGTTAGTTACCAAGTTGACCTTTGTGAAACAAATTCCATTCCCAATTAAATTTCTCTGTGCTTTTGATGTTACTAATTTTTCAGTTGGCTTGGCTGAGAGTGTTCTTTGGAACCTGTTCATCCACCTATAAACAATTTTTCTTTATTCTAGTATAAATATACAAATCCACAGCTATTGATTTCACTTTGCACTGTGCCAAAGCTTGGCAGCGCATTGGGAAAGAAATTTTTAAGATTCAGTCAAAAGATGCCCTTCCAGCAGATAGAAGACTGTTTTGTTCCTGGGGTTCATCTCACTGTTGTGTAAGAAACCCAGTTGTGTCTTACTGTTATTCTTTCTTGTGTAGAGTGTAGAAAAACTGGAATTAATAGGAATGGATTTCATTTGGAAGATTGCAATGGAGTCACCTGATGAAGAAATTGCCAATGAAGCTATTCAGTTGATAATAAATTACAGCTATATTAATCTGACTCCTAGATTGAAAAAGGTAGGCATTTGTATGTGAAAGTGCTTTGACATTCATAGAGCATTGATCCTCTGCATGTTAAAATGTGTAATTTGTTGGGCTCTGTCAGTTTTGAGTAATTACCATGATTTTGTTTTAAGTTCTGATTCATTTGTACTTTTTATTTTTAGGATTCAGTATCACTGCACAAGAAATTCATTGCTGATTGCTACACACGATTAGAGGTAAAGGACTAATTTTTTGTTCTTGTACCTACGTCCCTTTTCAGTTTAGTATCTTAGAATTACAATAATTGACTACAGTAATTCTGTTTAAACAAAACATTTCTTCCCACAAATATTTCCTGTCCTCTTAGCTCTCCAGGACATACTAATTGTCCACATAAACCAGCTTTTACACTCTGCTTTGTATTCTAGGCAGCCAGCTCTGCGCTCGGTGGTCCAACATTAACACATGCTGTTACAAGAGCTACAAAAATGCTTACAGCAACTGCTATGCCTACAGTAGCAACATCAGTTCAGTCTCCTTACAGGTAGGCCTGCCTTTAAAAGAATAAATATGACAGTAGACATTTGCTCCCAGCTGCTTCCCACATGATTTTGAGTGTTAATTAAAATTGTCAGTATTGGTGGTTGTGTATTCTGGTGGTTTCTCAATGGAATATTCCAATTACAATGCAATTTGAGTTCCAAAGAGACTTTGAAAAACCTGTGTTTTCAAAAAAAAAAACCCAAAACCAAACAAAAAAACCACCCAAAACAAACCAACACCCCACCTCTGACCCCACCAAAACCAACCAACCAACCAAAACCCACAAAAAAAGCCCACAGACCATTACCAGTCTATTAGTCACATTATATTTCTGGGGCAGTGGAGTTTATTTGTTGTGTTTTTTTTTTTTAACTGGGAGAGAAAAGGATGAGTTTTCATCCTCTAGGTTAACATAAGCATACCTACATGCATGTAGCTTAAATAAATGAGCACAGGGTGTGACCTGTAGAAACATGAAGCTTCTTCTGAAGCTGGCTACATCTCAAGCAGTATAATGCAAGCTTCTTGGCCTGTTTTCTAGTTAATTTCAACTGAATTAACTCCAAGTTTAAGGAGTTGAATTTGAAAACAGCTAAATCATGGTAGTTACCCATGGGCGTTGAAAATTAATCTAAGACAAGTTATTCTTGTTTTTGATGTTTATCTCCAGGTCAACTAAACTTGTAATAATTGAGAGGCTGCTGCTGTTGGCAGAGCGTTATGTGATAACAATAGAGGTAAGATATGTAATTTCTTGCTAGGCAAGGCTAAGAACACAACTTCCAATAGTATTAGAAGTTATTTAAACCTATGCAACTCTATTGACTTTGTTACATGCCATTATAGGAATGTCTTTGTCATCCTTTTCTTCCTGTAGGACCTTTACTCTGTTCCCCGAACTATTCTACCTCATGGTGCCTCTTTCCATGGACATCTTTTAACACTTAATGTTACATATGAGTCTACCAAAGATACCTTCACCATAGAGGTATGTGTGCACAGGTTATGCGTGTCACAAGGTGTTGATCATGTAGCTACTCTTGGGATTTTGATGCCTGGACTGGACAGAGTAAGCTGGTTTTAAGGACTTCAGTCAACTTGAAAACTCTATTTGAAAATGTTAAACATCTGTATAAGGCTACTGTAATGGAGGTGTCTGTAGGTTAAATGTATTTTGGTCATCATTCAAGGGTAGGAAAAATAAGTTGTATGCTTATTGTCGGTGATGGAGCATTTCTACTGCTGTCCTACTCTGTCAGTCGCTTTTGTGGACAATACCTTTACCACCCTATGCAGAAGAGCAGAAAGACTTTAATGGAAGATTTTTCTTTTTTTCTCTTGGAATTTACTGCTCGCCCAGACTTACTGAACCAGTGTCATTTAATTTTACAGGCTCATAGCAATGAAACCGTAGGAAGCGTCAGGTGGAAAATAGCAAAGATGTTGAATTCACCTGTGGATAATATACAGATATTTGCCAATGATAGCCTGGTATGTTAACTACAAAGGATTCTCATTCTTTATGAAATTCAGTCTCTTCTCTGCAACTAAATGATAAATATTTTCTTGCAGCTAACTGTAAATAAAGATCAGAAACTACTGCACCAGCTGGGTTTCTCTGATGAACAAGTCCTTACAGTAAAAACATCAGGAAGTGGGACTCCATCAGGGAGCTCTGCAGATTCCTCAACCAGTTCCAGCAACAGCAGCAGTGTATTTAGCTCATCCTACGCAATGGAACAGGTACAGCATAATAGCCTGAAACCTTACCTCAGATTTTTCCTGGAGCGGGCATAGTTGGGGCATACACAGCTGGGGTTGGAAGACGTACTGTAAGATGAGACAGAAGCTGTTCACACGCTCAAGTGTCCGGTCTTTATAGTCCGGTTTTGCTTTCAAATTGCAGTTGAAACAAAACATTTAAATACACAATTGCCTTATGCGTGCACATTGGACTTCATAATCTGTATTCTGTGACCTGTTGTAGCCTGCTTGGTGTTTATTAATCTCTACAGTGTCTTTTAAACAAACAAGACCCATATGATCTAATTTTGAGATTATATATTTGTTGGGAGGAGAGATTTCCAGTTTTCCACTATTAATAAAGCTGCACTATGAAAATAAGCTAAGAAGCATCAGTTAGCATGTTCAGACCACTCCTGGTCAACCCTGACTAACAGTTGACTTAAAAAATGGATTGTTAAAAGGGAAATGGTGTAATGTAAAAATTCAAATGTTGTCTCAGTGTAGAAAGTAGGCTGGGATTTCTACTGGCGTCTGGGTCAGTTGCTTCAGCGAAGAGCTCTCATAAGTTACTTGCAACAGCAAGGGGAGAGAAAGACCTTTGTGTTTCTGCTTAATTCTCAGGAGAAATCCCTCCCTGGAGTAGTCATGGCTCTCGTGTGTAATGTGTTTGATATGCTTTACCAGCTTGCCAATCTAGAGGAGCCAAGGTAAGCAAACTAAATGGTTATTGAATATTGAAGAAATGCTTGTACTGCCAAGTGTGAATAGCTGCTTATTTTGCAATGTGTAGGCACCCACTGGGCCACAGCGTGGCTGAGCCCTATTTTTGCACAAGTAACTTCTGATAACTTTTCAGAATAACGCTGCGAGTGAGGAAGCTTCTGCTCTTGATTCCCACTGACCCAGCTATTCAGGAGGCTCTTGATCAGCTTGATTCCCTAGGAAGAAAGGTATGGATTAAACAATAACTGATCTTGGTGAGCTTAACAAAAAGGATTTTACTACCATGTTTCTTAAATTCCCTGTCAGATTATAGTCTGTGAAGAGTTTGAAACTCTACTGCAGATAATGCTAGTGTTAAAGATTATTGATTCATTTCCAGGCAGCTGGAGGTGACGGGGTTATTACAGGGATTTTAGGAAATGTATTGCCAATTACAACAAAATGCATTAGTCTCAAAATATTTCTTCTGTGACTTTTCTTCCTAGAAAACACTGCTATCAGAATCAAGTTCTCAGTCTTCAAAATCACCGTCCTTGTCTTCAAAGCACCAACATCAGCCCAGTGCTAGTTCAATATTAGAAAGTCTTTTCAGGTCTTTTGCTCCGGGCATGTCCACCTTCAGAGTGCTCTACAATTTAGAGGTAGGAAAACAAATTACTTTTTACTTGTGCTTCTGAGCACTAAGGTTTAAGTGGTTCTAAGTTTCTTGGGCAGGGTCATTATGGAAAATGAAAATGTCATGTCATAGTCTGCTTCTGTGTATGTAATAACTTCTACACAGAACGAAAGGGTTAGAAGTTCACCTTTAGAGACTTTACTGTGAAGTCAGGTCCCTCTTTTTGTGATTTGCAAGGTGGTAGCAGTATTCTGAAGTAAGTCAAGAGGAGCAAAGAAACATAAAAGTCGTTACCGTTTAGGTAAAATTCCAACTTGAATCTCCAGGAACTCTGAATATGTGATTTTTAGTGTGTGTGTATATATATACAACTCTTAAAAATTAATGGTGGCTGTTGATTAGTTTGATTGGGTTTGCTCAGTTCAATTTGAAAGAAAAAGAATGCTAACTTCCCTTCTGTGTAAGTCTACCATATTCTGTCTGTAGAGGCTAAGGAGGAATATTTTTCAGAAGCATTCAGCTGTGAAGAACTTTCACTATCCAGGTGTGCAGGGCTTTTACCCGGAAGCTTCTGGCCTGTTTTAGCTGTGTATGTAAAGTGAGTGGAAAACACACATATTTGTTTTTACCCCTGAGTAAGTTCTTCAGCCAAAACACTGGATTGGACCCTGGGAAAAGGTTCTATCCAAGCATTCAGTGCATGGATTTTAAAAAGTATAGGAGAGTTCAGCTGGTGTCATTGTTAGGACGCTAATGTGCCTGCTCTTGGAGGCTGGACAGTTTCTAGTTCTACTCGCAGGCCCCACTGTGTATAAGGACCCATTACAAGTATGATTTGAACAACCTGAAGTTGGAGGACCAGTTGCCAGCAGATTCAAAAGCAGTGAACAAAGTTGTTCTCTTTCACTCCTGGTGTGTGCCAAGATCACTGTAGGAATTTTCTTGTAGTTGCTTTCCTTTGGGTTTCTGCAGTCTAATGTTAGCTCTTCATCTTCCTATACTGTCGTCATACTGCAGCATTAGGATTCCCCCCTTTTCTGTACAGCTGGAATTAAACATATTTGATGATGGCTTTGAATTGTGTTGACAAGTTCTACAACCGAAAGCAAATGGTTTAGCGTATCACAGCAAGGGTATCTTGTTGAACTGGCAGGTTATATTACAGCATGACAAGACAGTTATCTGCTGCTTCCATGCCAGAGAAAATAATAAAAGCAAGTAATAAATTGCTTGCTTTTCTGGCAAGGGATGAGAAGCAGTAAATTGGATTAGATGTGTAGATTATGTGAGTGGACTTGTTCCTCAAGTCCAGTCAAGCCAATTGTAAGATGATTTCTGTCAAGAAAAGGATGATGTACTTTTTTCTCTCTCTCTCTTTTTTTTTTATCCCCTCAACTGATATCTGTTGGAAATATGGCAACCAGCCTGAACTGCTCTCTGAAAAAATGTGCACAGGAAATTTGCAGAGCATATGAAAGAGATGAAAATTAAATGTTGCAGATGTTCAGGGTTATATCATGCAGTGTTGTGATAAGATTTCATGCCTGGAACTCTGTAAACCATTGTTCTGACCTGTGAACCTGGAAAAGATGTATTTTGTTTTCGCACGTGCAGCACTGTCTGTACATGCTGAAGAGACTTTTCAAGAACATAAATAACTTCTGGGGGTTTTCTGAGGTTTTGGGAGGAGCTGGGTTTTTTTTGTGTGTTTGGGTGTTGTTTTGGTTTTTCTTCATGTAAAATGAAGTGAAATTGGTGATAAACTTACATGAGATCTGACCACAGACTTCCTTTTGGCCATGTTTCTGAGCGTAATTGCATCCTGTGCAGTTTAGTGCTGACTTGTAACAGGAGGAATGATACAGTGGTGATGTTCATAAGGCCTGCAGAATTACCTGGACCATCTTTTACAAAAAAAAACCCCAACCAATAATGGCAATATGATTATGTTTCAGAAGGTATGAATCAATAAGCCAGCCATCTGTAGGGTGTTCTATGGCATACTGTCAACTGAAAATCTAGAAGGGAGAAGGATTTGGGCTCTCAAGGAGCACCAGCTGAGCCTGACGACAACGTTGCATGTGCTAGAGTTTGTACTTTATCCTTTCCCTTAATGAGTAACTGCAATGAGAGAAAAAATGCCCTTTGATACAGAATAAATATCTGTCATAGCCATAGTTGTCCTGAATATTTTTAATGAGATTTCTCTTTACTGACTACAGCTTTGCATAAGTGTATTGTTAATTGCTTCATTTGTATTGGATTTTTTTTGTTTTGCTTTTAACCTTTAGCAGATAAAGAATACTAAGGGGTGTGTGTGTATGCATGCTTATGTATTTATTTATTTATTTATCTTAGGTACTGAGCTCCAAGCTGATGCCAACTGCAGATGATGAAATGGCAAGAAACTGTGCCAAGTCTTTCTGTGAAAACTTCCTCAGAGCAGGAGGTTTGAGGTGAGATGTCAATCTTGACTTAATATATGTAACACTTCATTTAGCTAGCAGTTCTGTGTAGTTTCCGATTTCCACACTGTAGCATGCTAGTACACCTGTCAGCTTCCTTGTCAGAGAAAAAAAAATCCACTCAGAGCTGTGTTTTCGTTTTCCAGTGTCTGAAAAGCTACTGTAGCTACCTGTTGTGGTTTGAACCCAGCTGTTAATGAAGTACCACGCAGCCGCTCGCTCACTCCCCCCTTACCCAGAGGGATGGGGAGGAGAGTTGGAAAGGAATGTAAAACTCAAGGGTTGAGATAAGAACAATTTAACAGTTGAAATAGAATAAAAATGAAAGAGCAATAATAACAATGATGACGGTAACAGTTATAACGAAAAGGGGAAGGGAAAGAATAGCATCCAGAGGGAAAGGAAGAAAGAAACACGTGGTGCACAATGCAATTGCTGACCACCCACTGACCGATGCCCAGCTAGTCCCTGAGCAACCGTCTGCCCACCCCAGCCAACCCCCAGGTATATATACCAGGCATGTTGTCCCATGGTATGGAATACCTCTCTGGCCAGTTCGGGTCAGCTGACCTGGCTGTGTCCCCTCCCAATTCCTTCTGCCCCTCCAGCCTTTTTGCTAGCAAGGCCTGAAGAACTGAAAAGTCTCACATCAAAGCCAAAACACAGCACCATGCTAGCTCCTAAGAAGATAATTAACTCCATCCCAGCTGAAACCAGGACACTACCATAGTAATGTAACAGAGTATGTGTTGTTAAACCCCAAAATAAAGTTAGGCACAGATAAGCTTGTGTAGTGTAGCTTTTACTAAGGTATCTGATGCTTGAACAGTTAGCATTTAAGTGTTTCAGTTCAAATTTGCAAGTGTATGCATTACACTTTGTCCTGGAGAGATACCAATGGACATTTTAAGCAGTCAAAGCATAGGTAGTGCAGTGGGAACCAAGTTAAATTTTACAGTGTCCAAAATTCAGACCCTTCAGGTAAGAGTTGAGGCACAGTGTGAGTGATTTGGAAGATCTGGCAATACTGCTTGTGCTGTGTCAGATTTACCAAGTATATGTTGCTCTTAGAAATTCTGTCCACAAGCACCCCGCACCATAGATCTTGAAGCATTTTCCAACAGGAACAGAAGGCTTCCATCTGTAGATGTAGGAGGGAAAAATGGGGATGTTAGTCTCCAAAGATGCCAGTTTGGCAGTTTTAACTGACACTCAGCTGGCTGAATAGGAAGAGGGGAGGATAGAAATAAATTAATTGCAGCTCTCTCCTAATGTAAAACATTTTCAGACTGTCTTATTGATTTGTTTTTAAGTTTGGTGGTGAATGTGATGCAGAGAGATTCCATCCCATCAGAAGTAGACTACGAAACAAGACAGGGAGTCTATTCCATCTGCCTACAACTTGCAAGGTATGTAATTGCCTTTCATTAGAGAAAGTGCTGCTTTCCTTGCTTTTAGAGTGCAGCTTGTAATATTTCAGATTAATTGGTACTTTGAGTTATGTTTCATTCACTTGCTGTGAACTTTCAAAAATAAGCCTGATATTTTTGCTCTGTGAATGTAGGTTCTTGCTTGTTGGCCAGACAATGCCTACCTTACTGGATGAGGATTTCATTAAAGATGGGGTAGAAGCATTGTCTTCGCGCCCCTTCCGTAATGTCAGCCGGCAAGCAAGTAGGCAGATGTCCATTTGTGGAACACCTGAGAAGTCATCCTACCGGCAGCTCTCTGTATCTGATAGATCCTCCATTAGGGTAGAAGAAATCATACCAGCAGCAAGAGTTGCCATACAAGTAAGGAAGTGTTTGATGATTTATGGTGATGTAGTGGGTGACATCTCCAGTGACAGCTGTATAACTCCTGGGTTTTTAATCAAAAGTCTTTTTATATAGGTTCTTGCCCAGGCTCCATTTAAAAGCGTCTGAAAATCCTGACCATCAGTCTCTCTTCCCAGCTATGATCTGAATTTTAACATAGCCTCAGAAATTATTTTGGCAGTACAGAGGGAAGCAGTACCCCAAAAGTGCTTACCAGAAATAGCTATACACAGAAATCTTACTTGTAATTTATTTTCAGTCACACTTAACTCTAAGATCTTACTCTTGTTAATTTTCTGTGAATAGAAAGAAGGTTCCTGCTTGAACTTGTGGCTTATAGTCTGTGTTTCTTTGAATTAGAAATCTTGGGCAAGTTTTTTGTTTCAGATAACTCACTAAAAATTAAATTTGCTTGATGGTACCCTGGGAAGAAAGGAAATTTTTATTTTCAATACTTTAAGAGAATGCTATTTTTCCCCTTTATAGGTGTGTCAGTGTAATTAATCTGAGACTGGGTATTTACTAAAACAATCTAATTGACAAGAACTCAACCCATTGGAAAGTTGAATCCAGTTGAAAGAAACTTCATGGTTAATGTAACATGTATGCTGCGTTAGGTTCTTGGACAGTGCTCCCCAGATGGATTGATATGGTTGAAATCGGTGTGCTTAAGTCCAGATAGGTGAAAAGGGTGTCTGCCCTAGTGGAGAATTCTAAATCGAACTATTTCCTATTAAGGGAGCAATACTAATCTCTTCTTGGGAACAGAAAGACTCTTGTATCCTTGAACCTGCTTAGAGAAGAGAGGGGAAAACAAATCCAAACATCAGTTTGACGTGATCCTGAAGATACATTCCTCTTATCCCTATGATTAACAAAGGGTGTTGAACATCACAGAAGTAACTGCTGGTTTTTTTGTTCCTTCAGACTATGGAGGTGAATGATTTCACTTCCACAGTGGCTTGCTTCATGCGACTCTCTTGGGCTGCTGCTGCAGGACGACTAGACCTCGTGGGAAGTAGTCAGCCGATAAAAGAGAGCAACAGTTTATTTCCTGCTGGGATTCGAAACAGACTTAGCAGCTCAGGTGGGTTAACTGTGTCTCTAAACCAGTCTAAAGAAAGAGTTTGTTTTATTCTTAATTGAACACTTTTGAAGCTTGAAGCTAAATTCATTGGAGTTGGACTCGATGAACCTCTTGGGCCCCTTCCAACTCAGCACATTATATGATTGCATTACACAAATCTGAGCAAAATGCTGTATATCCATATGGCATTTGAAGAAGTTTTTTTCAATTGCAGAGAGCTGACCAGAAGCTGAAAACATCTGAAAAATATAATGGATTACAGTACTTGTTCATTTCTTAATGCAGGAAGTAATTGCAGTTCAGGAAGTGAAGGAGAGCCAACTGCACTGCACGCTGGTATCTGTGTCAGACAGCAGTCCGTATCCACCAAAGATGCTCTGATTGCTGGAGAAGCCTTGTCTCTCTTAGTAACCTGCCTTCAGCTACGCAGTCAGCAACTAGGTATGAAATAGAATTGGATTACTCACTATTTGGAATATAAGTAAGGTGAGGGAAGGCTTTTGGAGACACACAAGTACACAAAAAAAAATCACGAGAAACTTCTAGCACTGTATGCTGAGACAGGTAAAGTTAAAACCACAAAATTTCATTAAAAATTGGGGGGGGGGGGGGGGGGGGGGGGGGGGGA
>JAVJGI010000032.1:29916104-29949413 GCA_035590275.1 Ibycter americanus | reverse complement strand
GGGCTGGGGGGAAGTTGTGGGACTGAAGAACAGGTGGCATGAAACAAGGCATGTAGTGCTGTGCCTTGGTGAAATGTTCTGGGAAAGCTGACTTCCTACCAGTATATAAATATTTGCACTGGCTTTGAAGTATGTAATTCTCTAAGTGCTGCTGTTTGCATAGCGAGTGTTTAGTACTTGAACCTTTGTGTACAGGGAGTGTAAACATTGGTGATGGTGGTGGAAGGCGAAGAAAAATGCTGTTACAACGTGGTGCCAGTCTCTGGGGAGAGGAGGAGATGGGGAAATGCACTGATAGCCACTACTGCTTTTCAACATTGATAGGGGGATGTCCTCTAGGTCCTATGGTATTTTAGTGCAAGACTGTAACTGATTTATTTTAAATTATTATTTTTTAAAAAATAGCCTGGTACTCTTCTGTTCTAGGATCTTTTTACAATTTGCCTTGTGTTGCTGATTTCATCATTGACATACTGCTTGGATCACCAAGTGCTGAGGTGAGGGTCTTTCTCTGTAAACTTCTTAAATGTTGTGTTTCTGAAATGTGTACGCTATGATCATTTAATGTGGTCTGAAGGTAAAATTATTCATTACAAATATTCCCACAGGTTTTTGTATTTTAATAAACAACCTTTGTATAATTGTTAGTAATGCCAGTTTCTAGTGATGTGTTGATAGAAAATGCTGAAGTATTACATTCTTTAGGGTTGTTTAATCCATGAGGTGCACAGGACTGCTGTGGCTAGTCTAAAGAAAATGCTGTCATTTTGGTGAGACACATTTTGTAAAACTGTACTTTAGAGGAAGTTCCAAATAACTTCCATCTCGAAAGATTTAGGTAAGATTTAATGGACTCTTCTGAACTAAAGGATCAGAACCCTCCAAAAATTCATTCTTTCTGATTGAAGATTACTGTGGATATTCTGAAACCTGAGATTTTCCAGTTACATTTACTTGATTTCATTGCATCTCATATATTTTACATGAAGTCATTGCATCTTTTCTTCCTTATCTGAATTTATAATCTGTGTTTAATAAAGCATCAGAGCTTTTAGCTCAGAGATGAAAGTGGATTGTTAAATCCCTATAAATAGAGAAAACCTAGCTAGTGGGTGCAGAGCTCATGGTCTGGTTCACACAAGCTTTTCAATGTCTTATTTTCTGTCAGATTTCTAAGAAAACAGAAATGTATTTTTTTGCAACCTCTGAGCAACTGCTAACGTTTGACAAATGACACTTTCAGATTCGTCGTGTTGCCTGTGACCAGTTGTACACCCTTAGCCAGACAGACACATCAGCCCACCCAGATGTACAAAAGCCAAACCAGTTTCTCCTGACTGTTGTTCTTGGTGCCCAGCTGCCTCTTTGGTCACCAACCAGCATCATGAGAGGAATCAACCAGAGGTAAGTCAGATGTGTGTTTATTTAGGAAGCAAATCTGTCACGTTTTCAAGAGTAGTGCTGTGGAAGCTCTGAGGCACAAGGCGTTAGGACTTTGCAAGTCTGTCAAAAGTACACCATCCCTGTCACACCCTGGATGGTTTTGGAAGTATGTAAATTGAAGCGAGATAAAGCTGAATTCTCAAGGTACAACTTTTCCTCTGTGAACTCTTATAGTTCCCCTTATTTGACTTCCCATTTGAGAGGCAGGAATTGCTAAGTAGACCTGCTCTTTCTAGGATGTGGTCATGGTAGTCAGTTCCTGGCTGGAATCCTGCATAAGGCATAGAGGCAATGGGATGTATGACAATAACATTGAATTTACTTGATAGTATTGCATAGATCCAGATCAGAAACCAATGCTAAAGGCTCCAGCCTTGTCAGTAATGTCTAGACCCATGACTTCACCTGATTTTTTGTTGCTTATGTTACCCATTACACCTGTAAAGACTGTTAGGTGTCAGTCCTGTTAACTTGTCCCTGACTGGCCAAAGGTTATTGAATTTAACAGGAACTTTAAACAGCAATTTCTAGAGGAATCTAAATAGAGGAGTAACTGAGAAGTTAAAAC
Organism: Ibycter americanus; assembly: GCA_035590275.1. Taxonomy (NCBI): domain Eukaryota; kingdom Metazoa; phylum Chordata; class Aves; order Falconiformes; family Falconidae; genus Ibycter; species Ibycter americanus. Next base: position 29,947,402 of record JAVJGI010000032.1, on the reverse strand, counting down.
ACATTGTTTTATCATTCGCTGATAATTGACTAAAATTGTTATGAGGTGAAGTAAGAAGGCAGGATTAAATGCTATTCATAACATTCAGAAGTAGCTGTTGGGAAGGAATTTGTTTTAAAAGCTGCAGTGTGTAAATGTAGAAGCATACATAGATAGCTATGCTACTTTGGATTAGATGGACAGAGCGCGCAGGCCTTAAAGGCAACTGCTTAGAAAAAAGTTTCTGATTTTAAATTAAACCTTTCTTCTGTTTGCACCTGTTTCAGACTTTTGTCCCAGTGTACAGAGTATTTTGACCTGAGATGTCAATTATTGGATGACCTCACATGTAAGTATGTACAGGCACACATGTCATTCTGATTGCAGTTTCAAAGCATGTCTTCCCTCCATAGACAAGATGTAGGATTGCCTTCACAGAGGGGTTAGCACACCATGAACTCGATGCGACCTGCCAGTGTGCTGGCTGTCCTATGTTAATGCCTGGCATGGACTGTTCTTGGCGTTGAGTAACAGCAAGGCAGCTCACTCCTTTTGGAAAGGGAACTGAGTTCCTTTGTGGAAGGTATACTTTGTAGACATTGTGGGAGAAATGAGACTACTACCAAACTTTTTGAAATTCTTCGTATTTATAGTCTATGTTGGTAGAGCTGTTCATTTTTCTGGGTTTTCTTTTTCTCTTGCAGCATCAGAAATGGAACAGCTAAAGATAAGCCCAGCTGCCATGTTAGAAGATGAGATCACCTGGCTAGATAATTTTGAACCCAACCGTACAGCTGAGTGTGAGACCAGTGAAGCCGATAACATCCTGTTAGCAGGACACTTGAGGCTTATCAAAACTCTCCTTTCACTTTGTGGGGCAGAAAAGGAAATGGTTGGTAAGTATTCCTTTTTACTCTAAAGTGACTAGACTAGTGTGAATTCTTCATAGCAGTAACAGAGGACTTGATCAGTAGACAGTATGTGTGAAGACATGATATATGGGTAGAAGTGATACAGAGCTATAAGGAGTAATTTTGGCAAGTATGTTTGTTGTACCTTTGACATTGGATAAAATGTTTGAATGTGAGTTTTGTTGATATGGTGCTATGAAGTGATTTTGCTGTTATGGAACACCTTTTGATATTTGCAGTGATAATGTAAGTATTTAACAGTAGATGTGGATTACTGTGTTACAGGTTCATCTTTGATTAAGCCATTGCTGGATGATTTCCTCTTCCGAGCATCCAGGATTATTCTGAATAGCCATTCTCCGGCAGGCAGTGTTGCGATCAGTCAGCAAGACTTTCATCCAAAGTAAAAATTGTGGTTTTTTGTTTATGTTGGGTTTTGTCCTAAACCTCGTGAATGCAAATGTCACACTGGGACTACAGTTACTATGGTTTAATACCAATGTTGGCACATTTCTCCAGTTCTCTACATTTCCTACATAAGTGCCCAAATAGCATTTTTCTAAGTTTTTGTGTAACCTGGAATCTTTGCTTTTCTGTACTTCCAAAGTCTGTGCTTTGTTAGATCACTGATGAACTGCAAGCACAACTGTGTGCTGGCTTGATGAGTCCAAAGAGTACTCCTTTAGCTCTTCATTGCTTGGGAAGTTGACTAAATGGCTGAAGCTGGAGCATGACCAGGAAATTAACTTTCCAAGCCCCTTGTAAATGAGAATTGCAAAAGTTCTGCAATTTTTTTTCCCTTTCAAAAGAACTGTGTTTTGTAAAAAGCTAATGCTGAGCCAGTCTCCTTGTACCTGAGATAACTGATAATAGCCCAGAATACATCAAATGGCAGGGGAAAAACAGTGGGCTTTCTCGTTCTTGTCACACCTACCTGCTGTTGTTGCCATACAATATCTGAAGGGGCGGGCAAATTAGCTTATGTGGAGTTCTGTGCTGTTGCAGCTGGATTGCTTACATTACACTGACCTGTTGGTGTTAAGAGTTGAATCAGTCATATCCGCACTGCCTTTCCACAAGCCCTAAAGAAGGTTCCAGTGGAGCATTTAGCAATGCCTGAACTGAATGGGACTTGCTACACCTTAGTGTTTTGTTCCAGCTTTGCTCTATTGCAGTTCAAGCATGCTCTTTTGTTTGCTTAAAGTAAATAAAGCCTTTTCTTTAGGCTTTAGAAGAAAGGGCTGGTGTGTTTGATCCACTGAAAAGAGCTAAGTAGGAGTGTTTTGTACTGGTCTAGCCCAGCTTAGGTCTAAGGTCATCTTTTGTAGCAAGTAAGTTATCTGGTCTAGCTCTTTCAAAGCTTTTCTCCCTGTAAATAAGTCATTATGTCTCCATCAGTGTTACAGTGATAGAGAGTATCTGTCTGATTGTCCTCAGCCGTACAACCAATTCTGTCTCTCCTTTTTAGGGCACCTACTTTTCCTTGCTACTGAATGTTAAAAACTGTCTCCATGCCAGTAAGGGAGGGTTATTTAAAGGAGCATTCCTGGTGCTGCTTTTCTGATTCGATTCTTCCCTGTTCCCCTTCCCCGAGAAAGAAAAAGTAGCACTCTGCAGTCTCTCAGGAGTGTTCCGTTTGCACATTAATTGTCACTTGTTCCGAGTAATACGGCTTTCTGGAATTAGAAATAATTGCGTAATCCGCAAAATAGATCTTAAATGTGGTTTTCTTTTTAGATGCAGTACTGCCGATAGCCGATTAGCTGCTTACGAAGTGTTAGTAATGCTGGCTGATAGCTCACCTTCCAATCTCCAGCTTATTACAAAAGAGCTGCTTTCTATGCATCACCAGTGTGACCCTGCACTTACCAAGGAGTTTGATGTAAGCAAAAAGCCTTTTGTGATTTGCATGAGTGTGGTTTGGAGTACTGTGTGTGATCTAGTTAACGGCTCCATTCATGGAATTTCCAAGGTCTTCAATTTAAAATGGCAAAAAGCTGATAAGATTAAATGCAGACCCATTAGATCTTCCTCAAAGCAAATACTCCACTTTGTCAGTGATTATCTGGATAAGAAAGAATTATTTCCTAAACATCACCTGTTTTATTTAGATACATTTTAGGCTGTTTTTAACAGTTTTGTGCAAAGTGTTACAATGTCTAAATAACCAAATACAGCACTCTTACAATCTTTCAGAATTTATATTCCTGGGGTTTCATTAAATTGCTCTTAACTGCTTATATAAAGGTGATTATGAAAACTATGGTATGTTGTTGGAGTCTCATGCTTTTTATAACTTACTGGGACAAAATAATGTGTTTGTCATTCTAGTATCTTCCACCAGTGGATAGTCGCTCCATTTCAGGATTTGTGGGACTGAAGAATGGTGGTGCTACTTGTTACATGAATGCCGTCTTCCAGCAGCTATATATGCAGCCTGGTCTCCCAGAGGTAATTGGTTCAACGTCCAGTAAAGTCTGTCACCTGAACTGCAAGTTCATCTTAGCACCATTTGTAAATTAATTGTTCTAAAAAAAAAAACAAACCCAGCTAACTGTGTATGTACATGTGTGTGCATAAATATATAATTTATAAGTCGCTGTGCTGTGTGTCATGACAACTTACTGCAATAATTTTGCCAGGAACCAATTTAATACGGTTATTTGTTTCCTTCCAGGCCTTGCTTTCCATTGATGATGATACAGACAATCCAGATGACAATGTGTTCTATCAAGTTCAGTCTCTTTTTGGTCATTTGATGGAAAGCAAGCTACAGTATTACGTACCTGAGAACTTCTGGAAGGTATTACATCTTCTTGTTTAGAATATGTAGCATTCCTACTTAACAAGTAATCACTTATTCAGCCTTTCCTCATTGCAGAATTTCTAGAGATAAAGTTCTGCTTAAGAAAATAAAAACATGTAAAAATAACACATTTCTTTTAAAAACAAAATAACTATCTTTAGTGATATGTATATGGAACAACCACCTTTTTATATATTTTTATACTTCATACAGATTTTCAAGATGTGGAATAAGGAACTTTATGTTAGAGAGCAACAGGATGCTTATGAGTTCTTCACCAGTCTTATAGATCAAATGGATGAATACCTCAAGGTAAAAACCTCAGGGATTTCTTTCCTTGGTTATATGCTTCTCCTTGGTACCTTTTCTCTCTTTCTCCTTTGTTCTTCAGAAAAAAAGGCAGAGAGCCATTCAGCATATTTTATAATCTATATAGCATTCAGAAGTTCAAAATTCCTATTGTTTTCTTGGCCTTTTGCTCTGTAATATATCCAACTGATGTCTAAATGTATCTCCAACAGAAAATAGGAAGAGACCAAATATTTAAAAATACTTTTCAAGGAATCTTCTCTGATCAGAAGATCTGCAAGGACTGTCCTCACAGGTAATGTTAAATTTAGTGTGTCAGTTACCAAGTTACATGCTCCCATAACTATTAAAATATGTAGGTCAAAAAAGCACAAGGTAGAGACATATGCCTTTGTGAGCCTCACAGGTGTTGATAGCTATGGGGCAAATGCAATATTCTTTCCTAAGTATACATCTTACTAGTGCAAGTTGGATAGGTGCTGCTCTGTCAATGCCTTGACTATTTTTCTGCTTGGATTTAGGTATGAGCGCGAGGAAGCCTTCATGGCTCTCAATCTAGGTGTGACATCATGTCAAAGTCTGGAAATATCATTGGATCAGTTTGTTAGAGGCGAAGTTCTGGAAGGAAGCAATGCGTACTACTGTGAAAAGTGCAAAGAAAAGGTATTGGTTCTTAATGCATGTGAAAGAAGATTCAGCTATAGCTTGGTATTTTCTTAAGCGTTACATGGTCACAGAAGCCATACTTAGATACTGCTTACTCTTTCTGCACTGAAGACTTAATCAAAAGGTTAAATCCATGCAGATAGTGTTCTTCATTCCCTGTAACTCGTATCGTAGACTGAATATTTAGAGGGGATGGCAGGATGGTAAAATGTTGTTACGTACTAGCCCACGGCACATACCGTGTAATACCTGTAATAGTACCCTGTCTGTATGTATTATAGTCATCCTGTGGTTGTCCTGCCTCCTGTGGCTGTATTGTGCCTCAGTTCGAGGTGGCTGGCATTGTGCATCTATAGAAGAATACTACAAAATGCTTGAGGTATATAAATAGAGGTGATACTCTTTTTTTCTTTTTAAGAGAACTACAGTGAAGCGCACATGCATTAAGGTCTTGCCTAGCCTGCTGGTAATTCACCTGATGAGGTTTGGCTTTGACTGGGAGAGTGGCCGTTCTATTAAATATGATGAACAAATAAGGGTAAGAAAATTTTCTGTGGCACCCTCCCCCCTGCTTCTTCATGGAGTGGATTCTCACTCTTCATATTCATTCTTCCTTCTTTTCCCCATGTTTTGATGCATTGGTTTTGATTATGTGGTAAACTTATAACATGATCATTCTACAGAAAATTAGTATTTTTCCTTAGAGCTTTCCTTGTCTGCAACATTCTTGGGATCCTTTTAGAAAGCAAGAGCAAAAACCCGCGTAAAGACAGTTTATTTAATTTCTGTGTCATAAGGATAAAGAGTTGAAGTACCATCATGTTTTTCTTTGGTGTTCCCAATGTGGGAAGTATTAATACAATTCTCATAAAATTATCCTGAACATGTACACAATATAACCTCTCAGTTAATCTGAAATATCTCTTCAAATAGTTTCCCTGGATGCTGAACATGGAACCTTACACCGTATCAGGGATGGCTCGCCAGGACTCTTCCTCGGAAGTGGGGGACAATGGTAGAAATGCAGATCAAGGAGGCGGAGGCTCCCCGAGGAAGAAAGTTGCCCCTACAGAAAACTATGAGCTTGTTGGTGTGATTGTTCACAGTGGCCAGGCACATGCAGGGCACTACTACTCCTTTATAAAGGACAGGAGGTAATGGCCAAGAAGATTTGCGTGGGGGATTGAGAGCAGTCTACAGACTACTTGTTTTGGGAAGGTATAGTGAGCCATTCAGAGCTCTGTTGGAAGCACTCTTCCCTTCTTAACACCCAACATTGTGAGTGTTAAGACAGTAACATAATAATATGGAACACCATATTATAAAAGTCTCAGCAATTCTTACATACCTTCTGTTGTAGTTTGAGGGCTTCCTATGACGCTTAGTTGCAGTTGATGTGCTTCTCATTTTTAATCAGACTTATTTTTTTAAAATGTAACTTTGAACTTAGCTTTCTACTTACTGTCAAAACAAGTATGAGTTCAGGGTTGTCATTTCTAGGATATTCAGGGTGGTTTGGTTTCTCACTAGACAATCAAGTAACTGTTTCTCTTGTGTTTCTCTTCTGCTTTGATCACAGGGGATGTGGAAAAGGAAAGTGGTACAAATTTAATGACACTGTTGTTGAAGAATTTGATTTAACTGATGAAACCTTGGAATATGAGTGTTTTGGTGGAGAGTATAGACCTAAAGTCTATGATCAATGTAAGCAGAAGTACAGACTGATTTTCAGTAGCTTTATATTTCACACTGGTTCTCCGTAGAGGTAGAGCTCAGTCTGTTATATCTACTCTGAGTTACTTGGTCTCTCTAATAATCCCTCTGAAGCTATTTTTCCCAAAGTCTTCTGTTTACTGAAGGACGTAACAGCTTATATACAGCCTAATATTAATTGAACCATACTCACTGTTGTTCAGTACTTTGTAGACTTAGTAGCAGAGGAGATTCAAAAGTAAAATGGCATCTTGTTAAAATAGTTTCTTTAAAAAAAAAAACCCAACCACAAAACAGACCTTACTGTTGGCTGGTAAAAATGACTGTGCATAGGATATGGTGTGGCATCATACAGTTAAACTTTCCAGTGCTTTAAGGAATTAATTCCAAATACATTTCCATCAATATTCACTTGTTTCATAATTCTGATAATTATCTTTTTAAAATACATATACTTTTTTGCAAAAATATTTTAGAATTCAGGTTTTGGTTATTCACTAATGTGGACTGATGTTTTGATCTGACAAATTACTTTATACTGCCACAGTGTACATTACTTGCACACCCAATTTCACTTCCCTATAGGAGTGAAAAAGGTACTAAACCTTCAAAAGCCTTCATCAAATGCTTTTTCTCCCGTCAGCTAACCCTTACCCTGATGTGCGTCGGCGCTACTGGAATGCCTATATGCTGTTTTACCAGAGAGTGTCTGATCAGAACTCTCCAGTCTTACCAAAGAAAAGTCGAGTGAGTGTTGTGCGTCAAGAAGCCGAGGACCTCTCGTTGTAAGTTCCTCTTATGTCTGTAGAAGTTTCTCTTACGCTCATATCTAGACTCTATCTCCAAAACTAAGAAATTAATAGTTCCTGTTTGACAGAGGAGTGTACTGACCCTTCTGTTGTGTTGTTTTGTTTTCTAAGCTGCTTAATGAATAGTCTTTTGTTGCTTTTATAATTTCCTCTTCCATATTGCCGTCTCTACTGCAGTAAGAAGTTCAAGCTGACTGACAGCCTCAAGTGGTATTTAAGAGTATCGATCTAAATTTGCCTTAAGATTATCTTGGCTGTACTGGTATTTTAAACTTGAACTGTAGATTTGTCATATGATTTCATTATTCACCTTGAGCTTGTATATATTTCAGATCTGCTCCATCTTCACCAGAAATTTCACCCCAGTCATCGCCTCGACCCCATAGGCCCAACAGTGACCGCCTCTCCATATTGACTAAGCTGGTTCGAAAAGGAGAAAAAAAGGGACTTTTTGTAGAGAAGATGCCTGTGCGGATATATCAGGTAGAGCACCCTGAAAGTGGCAACTAAATCCTACTCATAGGAGATTTAAGTACATAGTAAGAGGAACACAGTAACTTTGAAGATGGCCTTGAAGTAATTACCTTATTGAATGCAAAGCTAGAAAATAATTCTGGCATAAAGTTATTAACAAGCTGTTCAGCGGTACGTTATGTTAAGTTTTGATGTCCCTTCTCACAAAATTGACCCATCGTTCTTTGCTTTGAAGAAACTGTAGGCAAATTAGTCAAACGTGAGGTATGGCAGCAGTCAGCGTGCAGGCAGGGAGAGGTAAGAGCAGAGAAGATGCTTTTTAGTACACTTAAGGACTTTATTTAAAGTACACTTGAGGACTAATGGAGACGATAGCAAATTACAGTCATCCTTGAGCTCTTGAGTTCACAAGAACGTAGAAGGAGGAGAAGTAAGAAAAATCAAAACTAGTTTCAATTCTGTTCATGTCTGTTAGCTTACGTAACACTGAATATGATCTCAAAGGGGAAAACAATGTTGAAGGCAACTTTGCAAGTCAGGACTGAAAATGGAGGTGCGGTGGCATTAGCAGAGCAGCGAGAGGGTAGTAGAACCTGGATACTGGTTAGCTGTTGTATGAGGAAGGCCTCAGTCTGCAGACCTGCAGCTCTGGTCCATACAGGAGGGGGTACAATCTTGCATATATTTGGCCTTCTGAACAACACACCATGCTGATCTGCAAGAGAGCCTACATCACATACACAGTCAGAATAAACTGTGCAGGCTATGTATGGGCTTACACGTGGGCTCTATCAGGGCATTAACAGTCACTTTAGGCATTCTTGTATCCAGGGTTGTGTTATTACAATAAACACTTGGCTTGAATTTATTGAGAGTCTTGCTGAAGCAAGATCTCATTTGAAAAAAGAAGGGCTTGGAATTTAAGTACATTATTGTGGCTACAGCTTGTAAATTATACCATGGCTTCTTGCTCTGTACATATAAATTTGCTAAGCAAGCCTTTTGGGTTTGAAGGATGTTCTCTTGGCTTTTTTATTAAAAACAAGCAAGAAATAGAATTTATCAGCAACTTCTTCCTTTTTCTTTTCCCTTAATGGCCAAATGGTTAAGTCCTTCATGTGTTGTCTTCTGTTTTGTATTATCCTTGGAAGAAAATCACTGCTTTCATACAAATCTTCTGAGTCTCCTATATGTGTTTTCCCCTCAACTGAAGCAGTGATTCAGTGTTGTCATAGTTTAACCCCAGCCAGCAACCAAGTACCACGTAGCTGCTTGCTTACTGACACCCCCCCCACCTCAGCCCCGTGGGATTGGGAGGAGAATTGAAAAAAGGTAAAATTTGTGAGTTGAGATAAGAACAGTTTAATAATTGACATAAACTAAAATAATAATAATTGCAATGAAAAGGAAAAAGAGAGAGAGAGGAATAAAACCCAAGAAAAAACTGATGCACAATACAATTGTTCACCACCTGCTAACTGATGCCCAGCCAGTCCCCAAGCAGCAGTCAGCCGCTCCCTGCCAACTCCTCCCAGTTTATATACTGAGCATATATGACATTCTATGGTATGTCATATCCCTTTGGCCAGATGGTGTCATCTGTCCTGGCTGTGCTCCCTCCTGACTTCTTGTGCCCCTCATTACTGGCAGAGTGTGGGAAACTGAAAAGTCCTTGACTTAGGGTAAGCACTGCTTAACACACTGATGCTCTTAGTTGTTGCTATCAACATTATTCTCATACTAAATCCAAAACACAGCACTGTACCAGCTACTAGGAGGAAAATGAACTCTATCCCAGCTGAAACTGGGATGCTGTTTTTTAAACACCACATATATTTACATAAAAGATGCAGTTTTAGTTAAGAGATATGTTCTTTGACAACATTTTAATTTTTTTGGCCACCTTTTCTTTTACAGATGGTGAGAGATGAAAACTTGAAATTTATGAAGAACAGAGATGTATACAGTAGTGACTATTTCAGTTTTGTTCTGTCATTAGCTTCACTGAATGCTGTAAGTACCTACATTTTAATCTTAGGGTATTTGGAGTATGTTGTGTGGAAAGGGGTACAGAAGCTATTTGGGTCACAACTAGGAGAACTGGAAGAGAAGGGTTGGCATGATTTTGCTTTTCTAGCTGAGCAATTCATTGTCTCCCATTATTTTTCATGCTGATAACATCTGTTTCAAAGCAGATACCAGTCTGCTGTTCTAGAAGTGGGAGAAACATCATTGTGACATAGTAAAATTTAGGAAATAGCACACACCTCTTAATAACGCAAAATGAGCTCTAGAGGGACAGGATTTCCTCTCTGTGTGGAAGATCCAAAAGTTGGTGTTAGTCACCTTGAAGTTGATAGACTTTCATTGGAAATACAGTTTACTAATTAAGTTTTTCTGAACGGAGTAATACACAAACTAGCATTTCTTACATTTATGAAATCCACAGATACAGTGGGCTTTACAGCAAACTTGTTCCTGTTATAGCATATTTGTTAACTAGCATAGTTGACACTGGAGACTTTTTAGCACAAAGCAGTGCTTTGAGGAGCAGGGGGGGTGTCCCCAAATGAAGTAGATTACTTGAATAGAACACGTTGATGTTTTTAAGAGATAGCATATGCACTGCAGGCATACTTCTGCTCTGAAGTAAGTTTGATGTTTCTTTCAGACTAAGGTAAAACATCCTTATTATCCATGCATGGCAAAGGTGAGCTTACAGCTGGCAGTCCAATTCCTCTTCCAAACCTATCTCCGAACCAAGAAGAAACTCAGGTAAGGCCTGGTTCTGGGTACTGTAACCACATATTCTGAGGTTTTCATGCTCGTACCTACAGCACCTTGAAATACTGCAGGTAGCGTAAACATTCACAAGAGTAGCAATACATTTCTGCTTTGCATTGGAATCCCATCACAAAGAAATCTGAGAGAAGGAGAGTCGTGTATAACCTGACAGTTTGCTGCCTCTGCCAGCTCTCCGTTATTTTGGTGGTAGTGGATTGGGCATGGAGAGGCTTTAATGGATTTAAAGACAGCAGGTTGTTCCATAGTACTTCTTGAAGTGCTTTTGTCTTACGCCATCTAATGTATATTCAATTAAAGTAAAAATTCTTCCTATTTGACAAACAAGAAACATGGCTTAGGTTTTGGAGGTGTTTTTCCTCTTTTATTACTGACAGTTGTCCCTGTTTTGTTAAAGGGCTGATACAGAAGAATGGATTGCCACCATAGATGCACTGCTCTCCAAAAGCATTGATGCTTGTCAGTGGTTAGTTGAATATTTCGTTGGGCCAGAGGGCCGGGAGCTTGTAAAGTAAGTACTGGTAGTTCTGTCTGGGGTGTTTTGTGTCTCGTGTGTGGATAAAGCTTCCCAATAACATGATCTGACCTATACTGATGTATTCCCAAAGAGCTGACGGTGCACATTCTTTAAACAGACAGTCTAGGTAATTGCTTAGTGTTTTATTTCTAGTGTTTTCTCCGATTGTGCAGCTTTCTGATTAATTCTGAAAATCTAATAAAATAGTGCAGCATATATGGAGGAGGACAGAGAAGTTTAATTCAGTGGAGTGCATTGGAATGTGTTCGTGTCTAGTTGCTCCTGCAAGTGGTGGGAAAGGAGAACATGGTGAAAGGTGTCTGGGGTAAGTTAAATACTTACCTGACAAAGATGACGGATAAACTGGAAAGAATTTTTCTTGAAAATCTCAAGATCAGTTAATAGTGTTTTGAAGTGGTGTTTTATTGGAGATCTGATACAGAGAGAGGTGTGTCAATGTAAAGAAAATGTTATCTTTGAAGTTGCATTGAAAGACAGGATCCTACGGTAGCTTTTAATTTTAGCTTTTTTGTTACTTGAATGAATATAAAGTAGTATTATAAGCCTTACTAGTCACAAGCAGGAGTGCAGGAAAATAAGTTAAAATTTATCCACAGAAATACAGTACAAGAAGTATCTGGAGTGTTACCCTTTTAAAAATTATGAACACCACAATCATAGTAAACGTGTGTACACGTTGATTCCAGTTCTCTTTGCAGCTTCGCCTTTTATCTTCTAGGACTTTCCTCCTGGAATGCAGTGTGAGAGAGGTGCGAGTTGCTGTAGCCACTATTCTTGAAAAAACCCTTGACAGTGCCTTGCTTTATCAGGAGAAGGTCAGTGTCACCTCATCACCGATGATCCTGTGGGTTGTCTCTGCCTAATGGTTCTTGCTGTGTTTGCTGACAGTGCTGTGTGATTTGTAAATTGTAAGCTGAAAGGGTCTTGTCTTGATCATGCTTGCAGCTCTTAGTTTCCTGAATAGGTTAATGCTTGTCTGCTCATACCCTAGGAGGTAACATGCTGCCGTAATTCTCAGAATGTAAGTTCAAAGTATTACTTACAAACAATTCTGCCTGATTTCAGCTTGTCTTATAAACTGGTATCACATGCTCTTTTAATAGGTTAGAAACAATGTTTTCTTAAGATTTGTAACCTGATTCCAGAAATCAGCTTAATTTCTCATTGACTTTCCTTCCTCACTCAGAAGCTTATAGCAGTAGTAATTGAGTTGCCTTGTTTCTAAGAGAGACCATAAGTATGGTTCTTCTTAAAGGTTTAATTTTCTATTAGAAAATCATGGCAAGCAAGTGTGGGAAGTACAGCTTTGTTACATTTTGCTTATCTTAATATTCTAAGAAAATCCAGCAGAAAATTTGTGAAAAGGAGTCAATTGTAGAAGGTTTGAGATTGACTTATTTCCCTTGGGGTAACTGAACCAAATATTTTGTATTAAGACAACTCTGACAGAAGCATTATCTGTGTTCTGGCATGTTTCTGTAGGTTGTCAATGGGGCCTTGGACGCTGTTAGATGTCCAAGACTTGTTTAGTCTGAAATAATTTTTTACAACAAATTTCAATATTTGGTGCAATAGAGTGGGGTATTTTTTTTCTTCTATCCCGTTTCTGGGATCTGTCTATTATTTTTCATCTAGTGTCATGAAGGGAAGGCACTAATGTTGCATGGGCTTCTGTTAAGAATGTTGGTCATATTTAGAGCTTTAAGGAAAGACTTCTACAGGGTCCTACAAGCTGAATACAGTAGTAGGGAGATGATTTTTAGTTACTTCCTCTTGGCTGTCAGTTGCTATCTGTTAACTAAGATATAATTATATACCAATGTGTATACCCTTAGTGTGCTTTGCAAACTAAACACTACCATGGCTTTTTGCGTAGCTGAGTGTGATAGTGTACTAACGTGAGACCCTGAATGACAGTTTACTTCTAATCTGGTTTGTTTTGCATTACTGTGGTGACTGGAACATTTGAACATCAGTTCAGCCTGAGGAGTAATTTGAATTGCTTTAAATATATTGCAAACTTATGTAACTGCTGAGTCCACCTCTTTGAGCAAGTTACATGCTAATGCTTTCATTACTTTCTTGTTTAACATATTCAGCATTCATTCAGAAGAGTTAAAAATGGGAGAACTGCAGTCCTATGTTAGCTATTGGTACTCATCACAGCAAGCATATCTGACCACACATGCAATTTTGTTAACCATACCTTAACTCTGATATGTGAAACACTTGTTTTTAAAACAATAGCTAACTCTTTACATTCAAATTAATAATTTTTTCACAGTTAAAAATGCTACATCAATTACTGGAGGTGCTACTTGCTCTGCTGGATAAAGATGTACCTGAAAACTGTAAAAACTGTGCTCAGTACTTTTTGCTATTCAATAACTTTGTACAGAAGGTAAGAAAACGTTGATTTTTTCATGCTATTTTAAAGGACAATAATAAAGCAGCTAGTCATCTGTATTCATAGAAGGTTTAAGCAGCACAGTAAAACTCTGCCAGAACTTTTATTAGAGTATTCTTTTTTTTCTGGTTTTGAAAAGTAGATGGCTTTGAACACTGGATTAATCACTGGATTAATAAAATCACACAAAAATGTACCAGCAAAGTATACCAATTGAAGATGTCATTTCCAGAAGTCTGAATATTGGGGTTCTGTTTTGGGGGGATGTTCTTGGTTGTTCTTAAAAAAAAAAAAAAAAATTCAGTGTTCAGGGGTTTTATTCTGTAGGAAGCAGAATGACTGACCGGACAGGACTGTTCACCTCAGTATGATTTCTCTCTATTCCCTTATTCCTTTTTTTTTTTTTAATATGGCATTTACTTAGCATATGCTGATTCTCATCTGTTTATAAAATGTGCTCTATAAAATTGAAACCGCTTTTTAGAGGTGTACCTTATTGATCTGTGTGATGAATTATTTTTTTTGAGTGGATAAGGTAGTGTTTAGCCTATGCGTTTTGGTTTTGTTTCCTAGAGCACTGATTCTGTAACTGCACAGGAATGTAACTTTTTATTGTTGTTTAAACAGCAGGGTATAAGGGCTAGCAGTCTTCTTCTCAGACACTCTGCTTTGAGGCATATGATCAACTTTATCCTTGGCCCCAACCGGCAGAGTAATCAGGTAAAGTATACATAGCATGCATTGTGCTGTAGTTTGTCCATCCCCATGTTTTTAATGATGCTTAAATTATAGATAAATAGTTTTCATGTGGTAGGATAACTAATCCTTGGATTATTCTGTAGACTTCATGCAAGTCTTAGTCTACCTGTCTGTAGTTAGTGTGGAAATAACTGTTTTGGCAGAAGAGAGCATTGTGGTTTTGTTAATAACAAAATTTTCACCAACTTCAAGGTATTAGAATGTGGTGGTGGACTGTTAAGGACATTGCTTTGGTTTGACTACACAGAAGTTGACTAAATCAACCAATCAAAAGTTAATTAAATATCTCCTTTGGCTCAAGCAGAATCGCAGGTGGAGTTCAGCACAAGCACGTGAGTTTGGATATCTTCACAATACTGTAGCACTACTTGTTTTACACTCTGACGTCTCCTCACAAAGAAATGTTGGTAAGAATTGTGGTTTTGCATTTTGGTGACTTTGCATTTCAGTTGCTTTGACTGGGAGTAACTTAATATCAGTGAGGAAAATAGAGGAACTTTGAATTTAAGTCAGTAATGGTTAATGTGTGTTTGGTTTTTTTTTTTATTTTGCTGTAAATGTACCGAGAGGCTGTGGCAAGCACATAGTATTACAGGTACTTGGCAAGGGGAGCGCGTAGAAATATTGATATTAACATTATCGTGTCTTCCTCCCACCCCATGTGCCTAGAAGATCTTTCCTCATGTGATGAATCAAGCTGTGTCAGGCTGTATTTTGCTTGAATTTGTTATGCCTTTTGCTAGTCTGAAGGAGAGTATTTAGACTGATGTACTGAATAACAAGCAATGAAATACTCTCCCAGATATTTCTTACAAGAGGCAGAAATATCCAAATAAAGATAATAAAGGATTAAGTTCGGAACTTCAGTTTCCTGAAGGACCAATTTAAAGTAGTCTTTTTAAAAGAATGCCTTGATTTCTGTCTAGGGTTAAAAGCTTCTGAAGTTGGAGGCAGTTAAAAGTCACAAAGTAAAAGAATTACAAATGTTCTGAATGTGTTGAATGTGCAACAGTGACTGGGAGTGAAACTAAAGCTCAAAATACTGATAGTAAATATGAACATTTTGCTTTGACCTTGCAGTTCCTTTGCCTACGTTATCACTAAAGTAAAGGGACACTTCAGTGTGTGAGAGATGGTTACTGGGAGTGGTACCACATGAGCTATAAGCTAGTTGAGATGAACGTCTTTAGAGATTACATAGTGCCAAATGAGCAGCAGTGTCTTCAAGGTGTGTAGAACAAACTAATCTATTAGTGGATTGTTTTTGTATTTGCTGTTACAGCTCCTGGTCTCTTTAAGCAGCGTCCACCTCTAAGCATCACTGCTTCAGGTCCGCTTTTGACGCTCCATGAAGAAGTGGAAGCCTTGTTATTCCTGTCTGAGGGAAAACCCTACTTAATGGAGGTATCTGTTCTAAATTCTGCCCTGCTTGAACGTAAAAGCTGGTCTGATGTGATTTCTTTGAAGTATCCTTGTACCAGAAACACTGCATATTAAAAAGCAGCTGGGGAGTATGTGGTTGTTATTTTCAGACTAAGCAAGAAGGCACCTTTAGTTTCTTCTTGACCCTTTTTATTCTAGTATATCCCTAAACTTAGGGATCCGATTTGAGAGTTTACAAAGTTGGCAAAGGCAGCTCAACACGTTTTGCAAGTGCCCGTGCAATCAGTGATCGTGTCAGCTGGAGGTGTGCTAACTTGTATTGCTCTGACTTAATGGATCATGCTTGACCAGACCCTTGGAGGTGGGCAGCAGGAGCTGAATGGAGTGCTATGAGGGCAGGGGTTCAGCTCACTGGGCCATGCAGGTGCTGGGGGAAGAAGCTGCATCCTTCCTGGAAAAGACTAACATTCTATTACAAACTTACTTAAAAATAATTGTATGACTGTCTCTGAAATTGTTTGCACTTTTCCATTAGGTGATGTATGCATTACGAGAGGTAACTGGATCTCTGTCAGTTCTCATTGAGATGGTGGTGTACTGCTGCTTTTGTAATGAGCACTTTTCCTTTACTGTGCTACACTTCATCAAGGTACAGAGATAATAAAGATAAGCTTTTTGCATAAGTGTTTCTTCTGGGCTTTGGTCATACTGTGTGTTGTGGGTTATAATGGCACTGGGATCTGCAGAGCAATGAGTACAGTTTGTCGGATTTGCAGGGGAGTGTTTGGTGGGTTTGGGGTTTTTTTCTAGGCTTTTACTATTTAAAACAAATTCTCAAAAATCTCTAAAGCTGTCTTGTAATTCTTTGCATCATCAGCGTATTTTACTATCTAAGTAACTTTGTGTTTCTTACATTCAGACTCAGCTGGAAACTGCTCCACCTCATGAACTGAAAAACATATTCCAGTTACTCCATGAGATACTGGTAGGTGAAGGGTAAAGACTTGTACAGGATAGGTTTCGTATCAATGCATAACAAAAAAAGTCAGGACTGCACTGGTAACATCAACATCCATGTATCTTTTAATCCTTCAGTTTGGAGTTTTCATTACTTTTTAAATTACTGTCTTGATAATGTGGTAATACATGAAACCTCACAAGTCTCATTTGTTTTTCATGTTGAGGTGGCTAAAAACATTCTTTAGAATAGATTCAGGTATCACACACAACTTACACTGATTTTTTTTCTTTCCTAACAGGTTATTGAAGACCCATTACAAGTGGAGCGCATCAAATTTGCCTTTGAAACCGAAAATGGATTAATAGGCAAGTAAGCCAGTGGGTGAACACTCCTGTCTCCTACTGACCCTTATGTTGACAGTGGTTCATACCATGTCCTAGTTTCTAATCCTTCTAAACTGTTTTACTTCTCAGGGAAAACAACTCGACACATTTCATTTAGCCACCACCACCTCAAAAAACGCTCTAAGAAAATCCAAAATAAGCATTAAAATACTATAGTAAGGGCAAACTGGAAAGGAATTTAACTGGGAAAAATTAATTATCTCCCACAAGAGCGGTCAACAGCAGTCAGGAACCCAGAGAAGAGTAGTACTTATGTACTTAAAAAGCGACATTAAGGAACCTTAACCAAGAGGTTGGGCAAGAGAACTAATTCTTTTAAATAAGAAGGAGATCAGAATGTATACATAACGGAGGGGGGAAGGGGGTGATTAACATAACAGAGTAGCTCTATGAATCCTGTAGCCTTAAAAATTAATTTTTATTTCCTATGTATCTCAAGAAATTGCCAATCTTTTTGTTTTGTTAGCATCCTAATTACCATTAAAAGGAACTGGTTCAGCATGGAAGGATGCTAATACTACTAACTGAAGGATAGCCTCTTAATGTGACAGGTGGCTCCCATTCTTGCTGCTCATACAAAGTACTGTCTCCATTTGATACAGAAACTTTACTGTAGTGAAGTTACTAAAGCATTCAAAAGCAACAGAAAAGTCCCAGAAGTGATGAGAGCTTCATATGAATCGGGAGAAGGGGCTTTGTGTGCAAGAGATACGTGGGGTAGCCACGTGGTGCTCAAAGAGCACCTCTGATGAGTTAGTGCAGCTTGAGCATGTCTTTCATAGCTGTTTGGATGAGAAGCTGCTTCAGATCATGGCTTTCACCTTAAGTTATTTTGGATTCTGTTTTAGTGAGAAGGAATATTGAGCTTTGTTCTTTATTTCTCTTTTATACTTCAGTGCTCTTTTGTTTAGTAGTTCCCATGTATGACTGATAGAAGAAAAGATAATATGCAGCGGTGTAAGGGAATGACTGAGTGGTTTCTTTATTTTTCTGGGTAAATTGTTCCCACTTGGACCAATGCTGTTCTGTAACTTGGGCCATACATGACCTTTTTTGCTCTACAGAAGAGGTGCAATTATTCAGCTGGATTTTTATGTTGAAGGCTTCAAGAACTGCTGTGAGCTTTGGGAGTGAAAGTTGTACTTTTACCTTGGAGTTCCCTTGCAACAGCAGTGAACAGCATCCAGTCTCACTGCATGTGGACTGTGGTGTATCCATCACATTGGCTTAGTTTTACTCCAAGAAAAGAAATCAGCAAATAGTAGTTTTCTGTGGCCCTCGGTAGGGTGTTTGTGCATAATTTGCAGTACATAAAGTGCTGTGATTTTAATAATCTGCTGTACTTTGACAGTAGTAAAACTGGCAATTTGTAGTTCCCTAGCAATTGTTTGCCAACTTTGGAGGTTTCACTACAGTGTTCTTCACTGACTGCTATGGGCAGAGCAACTTTTGAGTAGCAAATCTGTTTGTGACAGCCCCGTGGAAATCTTTGTGCTTCTCCTCAGTCAAAGAATTTTATTAAAAGATGTGGGAATTCACGGTATAGAAAACTTCCTGGTAGGAATGGCCTGGGGTTTTGCCCAAGTCTCCCATTAGAAGAGTTTCATGGCTGTTGGATTCTGCTATGCTTGTTTGTGTGAAGAAGCTTTAAACATTCTTCCAGCTTTGCAAATTTTGATCCAGGTGGAAGCTGGTGATCTGGTCCGTTTACAGGGGTTTCAGACAATGTTTTTTTCCCTTCAGATAAATGTAACCATAGCGATTATCTAACATAGACTGGATTATAGGGGAAGAATAACTGCATTAGGAGAGGACTGTTTAAAATTCAGGTACCACATTTGAAAGAATTACTGCATTTTCACTTTGATCTATTTTTAATCCAATAGAGTCGTGGAAGTACTCAAAACTGCCAGCAAGCAGTACAGCACTGTGATTAACACAAATACTCATGCTAACATCTGTAGAAATAACTTCTACCACCTAACTGAAAATTTTGGCTTCATCTTTATGTTTTCAAACTGGCTGGTACACAGAAATCTGAATTGTGTTTTTTCACTCCACGTGTTTATCCCGCAGCCTTGATGCACCACAGCAACCATGTGGACAGCAGCCGTTGTTACCAGTGTGTCAAGTTCCTTGTTACTTTGGCTCAGAAGTGAGTAATAGGGGTTTCCGAGTTTAACCCCATCCCTACCTTAGGCCCCTCTGTGACTATTTAGACTGCTACTCTTTTTACTTTTGATCAGCTTTATCTTTTGTTACTGTGATACAAGCGGTGCTCAAAGGTCTTCATAGTACATGTGTCAGTATGAAGTGAAATCTTTACTGATTAGTACCCAAGATGGATTTCTCACATAACGACCGATAATTGCTGTATATAAAGGCAAAGGTCAGCTACATTCTGTAGATCAGGAGCCTGGCAGTAAGACAGAGATAAACTTACAGAAACTGTCCCAGATTTGTGAAATACTGTAATGCCTACATTCTCTTTGTTTAGAACTTGGCGTATGTCCCAATTAAAGCATAATTCTGAAATACATGAATCTGCGTAGTAGACTACTTCGTGTAAACTTTACTAGGTATCATTGTTCTTGCTAGTCTTGCTAATTCTGTTAATAGCAGGACTGTACAGTTTAAGTCAGAGTTTGCAGTAATAACAGTGCACGCAGAGGGCAGCAGCACAAAGAGAGAAGACCTTGGATTACTTTTTTTGTTTGTTTGCCAGAATGCCTTGTTTGTGACTAATAAATATAATTTCAATTTCTAAGGTGCCCTACTGCAAAAGATTATTTCAAGGAGAACTCCCACCACTGGAGTTGGGCTGTGCAGTGGCTACAGAAAAAGGTAAATTTGGTTGTAACTTTGTGAAGAAACTGTCACGTGTTTACAGTGAGAATTATGAAGTCTCTGTCCTCTATATGGCCCTCTGAGATGACTCTAAAGACAAAATACAAGCTACTTCATTTTTTACAAGGACAGTTTGGATGCAGCTAAATCTGATGCATGCAAGAACTTCAGTAGGCCCCCACGTGTTTCAGGCATAGATTGTGTGTACAGTGAGTAAAACCAAGTGTGAATGATTGTAATGATTATTCCTTGCCATGTGGGAAGCTTTCAGTGCCACTGTCTTTGTGTTGGAAGGTTTCGCTTTTTTAAAAAAGCAGTTTTCCTTTGCCTGTGTGTTGATGTGAGAGAATGTGTAAATGAGTGGATTCCTTACAGAATCATTGCAGCTTTGCATAAAACATAGCTGTTGACAGATACAGCTTTTTCCTCCCACGTGTTGTTTTTGTTCTTCCCTCTAAACTTAACATAGGTTGGCCAACACATCTTTATTAAATACCCAAGGACACTTGGAAAACTTAAAGCTTCACAGAGTTGGCCCAGCTTTGCCTCCAGTCAAGCAGGGCCATGCTTGGTCTCACAGCACTGCACGTACAACATGATAGTATGCCAGCTCCAGGCTGCCTTTCTTTCCCGACAGCTGCTGCCAGGCAGATGTCACATGCATAAACTGGTACTGTGCTGAATGCTGGAAGCAGAATTAGTGGGACGCTTGCAGTGCAGCTGGCACAACTTGTTGCCACTCTTCTCTTGAAACACAGCAAACTGACAGGTCTGGATAGTCCTGCTGTACCCATTTTTCCTTTCTACTGGCATATGTAAACCCTGAATCCACCGCTCTTCAGCTGGCATCCAGTAACTTGCACACACATACAGTTACCAAGTAAAGGGAGTTGGTTGCTGGTTTTCAGCTGAGGGGCAATAGCCTCTCTGACTGTTCTGGCAGCATTAAAAGTGCATGCTTCCCTATACCCCGGATCTCTGCCTCATTGCTGGAGGATGCAGGAAGCTTGTTGTAGACTTGTTAGTTCACCTACCAGCAGAAATGGACAAGGCTTTACAGATGTAAAACTCATATGGCAATTTTGTGGCTTTCTTGGCTGTTTATGCAGATGTCTGAACATTACTGGGCTCCACAGAGTAACGTATCCAATGAAACATCAACTGCAAAAACCTTCCAGCGCACTATTTCAGCACAGGTATGTGTCAGCCTTGGGAGACAACATTAAACTTGCTTTATTTCCTTTTCTGCTTTTCAGGTAGCATCTCTTTGGTTTTGGCAACTTTAGCGTATTCCAGTCCATTTAAGACGATTCTTCCTTTAGAAGCCTAGACCCTTGTAATAACTAGGTTATTCCCAAAATAACTAACCCTTGAATGGTATTAGTCAATACCTCACAATTATCTGTAGTGACTCAGCTATCTCACTACAGCAGTTATATTGTTTCAGAATCACCTTTAAAAAAAAAAAAATAATAATGAAGGTATTGCCATGGCCCCTGACATTCTCTTGGACTGTTTCCAACTCAGGACACGCTGGCCTATGCCACAGCCTTGCTGAACGAGAAAGATCAGTCTGGAAGCAGTAACGGGTCAGAAAGTAGTCCAGCCAACGAGAATGGAGAGAGACATCTGCAACAGGTAACAATAAAATAAGGGCATGCTTATCTTCTGTCTCGTTGCTCTGTTAGACAACTTGTTCCTGGGGGGCTTGGGTCAGAATGATCACTGAATGTCGACACAATAGTTGTGCGCCTTACTAAAGTAATGTGCCATATCTTTCTCTCCCAATCCCTTGTGTATGTTGGAAGGGCTCAGAGTCTCCTATGATGATTGGTGAGCCTAAAAGTGACCTTGATGATGTTGACCCGTAGAGGATACCTATGACCACAAGAACAGATCAACTCACATATTTAATGCCTGGTACCTACTGAAACTGGAGTCCCGTTGCTTATGCCGTTAGAAGAGTCTGGAAGAGAAGTGGCTTTATAGGATCGGAGGCAATGCTGGAGGAGGTTGTTCCCCTGAGAGCTAAAAGCATTTTTAGCCACGAAGGCTTCAGATCAATAAATGCTCTAGAAAACTGCATCTTCACCTGCAGTAGCTTATGACAGTCCAGACACCGAAAACAGTTTGACAAAGAAGATTTTATCAAATACACAAACGCTAGTGGTTGAATTTTTATGTGAACATTAAATGAGTGAATGTAAAACTGTTGCTTTTCTGTGATGCTGCAAAAAAATTCTTTTGGTTTTTATACAGGAAAAAAAACAAAAACAGACTGCCCTTATGTATGGAGGGCAAATTTTTAATCTTTCTGATAATATTGAATAGGAATATTCAAATTTCTGTAAAGATGTGTGATGACTTACATTTCATTGTAAAATATTAGTTTAAGAATGGGTTTACATAAGGACTTCTGTATTTAATATGTCTCCCTGTTATTTTGTAAAGCTCTTTATGAGAAGGATCAGCAAGATTGCTCTGTAAAGAGAGTGATTCCTTACAAAATGGTTTGGTCAAGGAGCTCTGGAATGGGTAGTCTTTTCTGGTACCCTTCTTAAAGCCACAGACAATTGGGAAGGGCAATAAAAGAAAAGCTTTGTTCTCTAGCATTTGTTAATAAAGGATGTTGGTGAATTTAAAAAAAAAAAGTTAATGAGTAGTTTAAAAGAAAAAAGCACTTTACGATGGAATTCTGTTGCAGTTTTACTCATTAAATTTTTTTTAATCTTTGGAGACATATTGAATAAAATGTAGTCTCAATCATGTGATCTGCAATCACTTGCTTGTGCTTTGAAATTACTGAGAAAGTTGGTATTGGTTGTATATGATGAATAATTCCTTGACTGAGTTGGGGACACTGTTGTGCAGATTTTATAGCAATTTTAACACAGGGAGAGAATGATTTGGCTTTGTTTGTATTTTCACTTGACCAGGCAACATTTAAAATATCACAGCTCTTTTGATTTGCTCGTAAACAACTAGAAATCAGTTGGGACAGTTTGAGCACAGTTTTGTTTTCCACGTCAAGTGCAGTTCAGTGATTTCTGGCTCTGGATACAAGCTTCTTTTGTGCCAACTAACTCTTCATCTTTTGTACATTTTGCGTTTGTCACATTTTCTGCACTGCTTTTTGCCTTTATTTATGGATTCTGCCTTACTTTAAAAAAATTATATGAACAAACATGCACAGAAATGGGGGACATCTTAAGGAGTGCCTGGGTACCTCCAGAATAGATAAATTTGCCAAGTTAAAGGCACAACCAGCCAAAAAGTGCCTTTTTTTTCTTTTTACATACTGTTGCGGAAACAAGAAGCAGCAGACAGCTTTTCACTGTTGTGCACTAATATTGAAATTAACCAGTCATTTCACTGTTGGAAGTAAACATCCGATCTGATTTCAGCTGTACAGCTTTATAACTTATTGCGGGTTAAGAGAGCCGTTGTCATAAATTGCGTGTGCGAAGAAGTAAGGGTGGCATTGTAGTGAATCTCTCACTTGCTTTTCCAAACGATGTCTTCATAGACACATGGCAGAGTTAGCATTTTATAAATGTTTCTGATAATGTGCTGGGACATTTTAAATGTGATGTTTTAAATTAATTTTGAATAAATCATTTCTTACAGATACCCCTTCTTCCTTCCCCCATCCCTAATACTTTGTTAATGGGTCATAAATCATCACAGGAAGTCAGTACACAGCGGTGATGGTGATGGAAGAAGCTGGTAATGTTCCTATGGGTTGGCACCACTTGTCACTTCAGGTTCCTGTTATTTCCTATGGAAACAATGTCCTCGATTACCACAGGCCCAGAGAAGCATTGATAAGAAAATTGCATCAGGATGGCTCATCACCACTGTGTACTTGAAACCAATACAAACTTTTTCATGATTCTGCTCACGCTTGTACAAAGTCAATGGTTATAATTTGCAATAAGATGATACTTGGTCAATTATTTTTGTTTCCAGCTGCTGTCATTTGAACCTGCTGAAGATTATTTTTTGGAAAATAGAGTTCAACAAAACTAGTTTTTGTGTAAATTGTGATGCATTTCTATGTTGTAATTTTTACTGCCAATCTTTTTGGATGAAAATGTTTTTATACAGCTTACAAAATGTTCAGTGAGGAGCAGCCACAGCCTGCCTGTGAGCATTCGGGGAGATATTGTCCGATTAATACGTAGACATTTGGCACTGGAAAAATGGGCAGTCTTGATGAACAGTCTCGGGATTCCTGGTCAATGGAATAAAGTTATTCCTTTCACAGAAAACTAGTGTAATCTTTAGACTGCGCATACACTGCTACGCTGTTGTCTTGTTGATCCTCTTATCTTGAAACTTCTTAGGCCCGTCCTGCAGATGATAAGCTCTGAGAGGTTGCCCTGATTGCCATTTTGGCTCCTGCCCAGAGTAAATCAAAGCAGCTGAACAGCCCCTGGAGCTGCGCCACAGTATATCCTTATGCCATGGCATGTTCTGGTGCACTGTCAGATTTGTATCTGTGTGCAGTTTCTTTGCCTGACCTTCTTAGCAGAATTATATACCCTGGATACGCTTGCAATCATGGATTAGACTGACTTCTGTGTGTCAGCTAGCAAGATTTGCAGGTGATCTGGACTTGAATAAATACTGCCTTTTCTGTTGGTGCGAGATGCAGAAGGCTGGACGTGCAGCAGTGCCACGGTACTGGTATTTGCCTCCTCACCTGCCTACTGCCTTCATAAGCAGGACTAGGAGATGCAGACCAGGCTGCTGGCCCGGCTCTGCCTTCCTGACACAGGTGCCTTTGTCCTCCACTCTAAGGACAAGGACTTCCACATTTCAAGCATGATCCAGCCTGTGCTCTCCACCAGCAGTGCCAGTCCTGGGAGCACAGATGGGATGTTGCAATGCTGACGGGACTGTCCGCAACATACCTGGGCTCAATGCTGCTTTCTCCCAAACGAGAAGGGCTTTTCTGCCTACGCCCATCTAAGATACTAAGCAAGGGCTGATCTTTTAATATTGTTTCCTTCCACCAGGCTTATGCATGCTTCAACTAAGCCATGAAAGCTATATCTGGCTTATTGTGCATGGAACATGCTCATACCTTCTGCTGGGAGCCGGCGGGGGAGCAGGCAGCAGGACCTTCCCCTCACAGGGAAGTCAGCAGAGGTGAAATAGCTGCTGCATGTATTGAGAGGTTACAGCCTAGTAAGTCTGCTGAAAAATTACCAGCTATGTCAAAGCTGTTCAGCTCTTAAGCTAACATCCCTTTTTCTTTTCTGCCTCTCTGTGCAAAATCCAGATTATAGCTGATAAAATTATGGGCTATAATTATATACATGGTATGTAATTACATGTTTAGATTAGGATTGGGCTTTTGCCATCATTAGTTAATAAGTTAGAAGTAGTTTCAACCTTTCAGACTGGTGCTTCCTACTGGGTCTCTGTCTTACCTTGCTGATGAAAGCTGGAGTAACAGATCTGTAAGGGGCTCTTTGATAGGGAGAAACACCTAACCCAGAATAGCCCAAGTGTGACAGGTTAACCTGGTGCTTGTGGTATCAAGCTTTATTTTTTCATGTGTCCTCAGGTAACATCACACAAATTACATATTGTAGTACCAGGAGGCTCCTAATCACCAGGGAAAAAAGTGAGACCCAGCTTTGGTGGCTTCTGGTGCTTTTCAGCCTTTCCCTGCTGGTGTGCATCTCTCTTTAAGCATCTGTGCTTCATCTTTTTTCTAGGGCTTCAACATTTGCTGAGTGAAGCCCAGCATCGCTAGCAACAGCAACAAAAAGCACAAGGGCATGTTGCCCAAAGCTAGACAATGGTTTGTTTCCATAACTGGAAGCTCTTGTCCTACACCACTGTTTTAAAAACAAACTTCTGTTCTTCTCTGTGTATGGGACAACAAGACTCAGCCCCAGTCTCTGTGCTGATCACAGAGCTCAGGCCAGCTGTCTGCGCTGACCTCTGAGCATCCAGGGACACCTGGTACCCCGGGCAGCAATCAGAGCCCAAGGTGGTGGCCCATGGCTGGCTCACTAACAAAGCAGAGCTCATCTGGGGGAGCAGCATCCCTGCAGGGCAGGTGCCAGCTCCCCGTTCGAGACTGGTTCACTGTGGACATGTACATGGATCATATCTACTGAGTACTGGTCTATGAATTTTATTTTAAAAAGACATTTATAAAATGTTTATTTATAAAATTCAAAATAAATATTTAAGGTACAAATGTAAAAACCAAGATACTATGAAAGCTTTTTCTTCTTCTTTTTTTTTTAAAGAAATTACAGCCAGTTCTATGTGTCGTGGGAAGACCTGAAAGGGAAACTGTTAAAGCAACACGTAACACCAGCAGATCATTAACTTTGACTTAAGAACAAACAAAAAACCCACTAACGAAGCAGTAGCTGACTATAGCAATACAGATTAAAATCTAATTAAACAAGCAGACTGTTTAAACTACAGCCCTTACACTTGACTAAAAAGTAAAGAAGTCTCCTAAGTACATGAGTAGGCAATTATGAAACTGCCAAAAAATGGCTAAACTATGATTTTCCAGGTGCTAAGCGGCATTAGCTGACATCTAATGAGCAACTAAACAGGCAAGAAAGGAGCAATCCTCACCGCAGGTTTTTTGTTCATTTTGGGTGGGGTTTTTTTTAAGAAGTGTTGGTTTTGTCATATGCTGGGTCACAACACAAACACACACCTCGAGACAGCTTATACAGTCAGGGGGTTTCATAGAAGGACATGGTATGTGGCAAGGAAAGGATGCTGGAATGGATCCTGTGATGGGGCAGGGCTCTGGCTGCGTGGGGGCTGCTTGGGGAGCTCCTGCAGAGCTGCCCCGGGTCTCAGCCCCACTGTGTGCAAGATGGTGACAAGCCTGTACCCCACCATCAAGGCAGCCCAAGCCCAGAGGCTGTCAGCAGCCATGCGTCAGTGTGGACCGTGCTGGGAGCAGCAGCTCAGTCCCGGGAAGGTGCTGAGCTGGGGGTGCAGCAGTCTGGCAAAGCACCCATCCCCTGGGCACCCCGGACCAGGGCAGCCGCGTCTCTAGCTCAGCCCATCCCTACTGCCGGCTCCGGCAGCAAATGGCAATGACTGCAGCCGTGCTGCTGCCAGGGACACTGGCTGCCACACAGGTATCATCCACGGCGTAGGCTCCCATGGTGCCGGGGCTCTGGGAATGGGCACTACAGCCCGCCAGTGTCCAGCCATCATCACAGGACACCATCACCTAATGAGAGAAGAAGTCATCCATCCTCCACAGGTCAGCAAAGGGGTCTGCCCATCCCTGATGGTCCCTGGGGCTCAGGGTGATGTAGCCAGTGTCACACTGAGCCACTGGACCCCAGTTGAGGGGTGGTGGTGGATCCCATTACAGGTGGGCAACTGGGGACACCAGTGAAGGCTGGGGTTTGGGCAGCTGCAATAAGATGCTGAAGCCAACCCAACCCCCATCAGGGTGGCAGAGGGACAAGCAGAAGCGACAACACACCATGACGGAGGAACATGCACCATCCCTACCTTCTCTGTGGAGCCCAGGGATGTGTGCTCCTTCACCCGGCACTCGAGGCTGGCAGCGGAGCAGCACAAGGCGTGCGCCATCACCTCCGTCCTGCTGGCACAGTGACTGGGCCCACTCCCCGGCCCCACGACGGGTCTGCCACCAGCACCCAGCACTGTGGCGGGTGAGTGGAAACTGCACCCTGCCCAGGGGAAAGCAGCTGTCGGCGTGGAGTGGCCGCGGCAGCATCCCAATGCACACACAGGCACCAAGGGATGCTCCCGCTGAGCCCCAAGCCTTCCCTGCCTCCATGTACGCAGCACGTGTCCCTCTCCCCTGTCACCCCAGCGTTCACACCCACCCTTTTACCCCCAGGTCACAGTTTTACTGTAAGAAACACCCTTGGCCATCAGGGTGTTGGCTCAAGGGTCTGTAACCCGCCGTGTCAGGCATTACCAGTCAGCACATGGTCCCGCGGGGAGCAGCCGGCCCCCTCAGCGGCCAGGGAGCTGGCGTGGATCCGACACTCGGCCCTGGGCCACGTGCAGCACCTGGCGATGGCGTGGACACCCCGGCCCTGGAAAGCATTGTGGGCCACACACTGCTTCTGCCCATCCTTCTCCTGCGGCCGGGGCAGCACAGCGTCACCAGGGATGCTCGGGGGGCTGGGGACACCCCTGCGAGAGCGGCGGGCACCCCAGAGGCAGTACTTCTGTCTCCGTATGCTCTGCTCACCTCCATGTGCTCCCCCAGCCGCCTGCCGCTGCGGGAGAAGCTGGAGCAGCCGAGCATCTCCTCGGCACCGGCGCAGCGAGCCACAGCCGTGGCGTGCCAGGTGAGCCCTGAGCACGCCGACCACACCGAGCGGCAGTACAGCTGCTCGTCTGCAACGGGGTGGGTGGTGTCAGTGGTGGGGTGGGCACCCACAGTGGTACCCAGCGCCCACGGCACGGACCAGGCTGCCAACAAGGGCTGGCAGGTCTCCCTGCTACCCTCTGCAGTGAAACAGCGGCGCTCAGGCTGGGCTGTCCCCGGCACAGCTTGGGGAGGGACATGCCTGCCAACGTGCCACGCTTCCACCCAGGCACTTCTTTCCCTGGTAAGGGCAGAGCTGTGCTGGGAACCAGCAGGCAGCCAAGGTTTTTACCTGTGCCCAGCTGGGCGGGCAGCCCAGCCACACTGTTGGGGGTCTGGAGCCGCTGCTCCTCAGGGAACCACGCCATGTCCATGACGTTCTTGGTGGCAAAGTGCAGGAGGCGCTGCCGGAGCTCGGCAAGGCTCAGCTGGGGCTCGGCACTGAGCAGCATGGCGGCAATGCCTGCTGAGAGCCCAGGGGGGCTGCAGTGAGAACCGTGGGCCAAGAGGAGCTCCTCTTCAGAGGAGAAGAAATCACTGCAGCCCATCATCCGTGCACACGGGATGTGGGAGCTCTGTGCAGGCTGCGGCACCCAAATGAGCCAAACATGCCAAAACCATGGCACGCAAAAATGTCCCCAGCACAGGCAGCCCTGATGCCCTGTGCCCACAGGGACACGTGCCCAGCAGCAGCAAGTGGAGGGCCAGCCCTGCCTGCCACCCCGGAGCCCAGCTCGCCTGCCACATGCGCGGCCGCCTGCGATGTCCCGCTCTGCGCCGTGAAGCACGTGCTGCAGTCGCTGGAGGCGCCGATGATGTCGTCCCCCGGGGCGAACAGGTCCACGCAGCGGCCAAAGTTGGTGCCCAGGGTGCCGATGGAGGCCGGCTGGTCCTCGCTGTTGGTGGCACCGACCGTGATGACCTGCCAGGGCAGTGACGGAGGGGACCGTGGGCAGGATGAGATGCGCAGCCCCAGCCCGCTCAGCTGATGTGGCACTGGAGCGGATGAGCCCGGGGAGCTGGCAGCGTGTCCCCACACCTCGGGGAACCCCCACAGGCCGTACCTCTGGCTCAGATGCTGGTGAGTACAGGCAGGCATCGTCCTTGTAGTTACCAGCAGCCGCAATCACCACCACCCCCATCCGTGCCACCCGCCGGCAGCCGGCGTTCAGTGTGCGGCTGTAGGCGCCGGCAAAGGGCAGCAGCACAACCAGCGGCGCGTAGGGCTGAGCCTCCAGCGTCGCCTTGATAAACTCCAGGCCTGGGAGGGACAAGATGAGGGACAGGAAACTATCGCAGGAGGGGGACAAAGCGGGGGGCTCCAGCAGGGAGCGTGCTCCTCTCCGGGGTCTGGGGCAACTCACCGATGAGGGTCCCGCTGACGGTGCCCTTCCCCTGGCAGTTCAGCACACGGAGGCTACGGACATTGGCACCCGTGGCCACGCCGGCATCGCGCCCGCTCAGCACCCCGGCCATGTGGGTCCCGTGGCTGTCACACTTGTTGGCCTGGCACAGGCACCACAGTTTTACACACCAGCCCGTTGCATCAAAGCAGGTTTGCAACCCCACAGCATCCTCCCCACCCCATCCCACCCTTTGTGCTTTGCACCAGCTAAATCCCACTGCAGAATAAATCCTTAAAAATATCTTCAGGTAGGGGGAAGATGAAAAAACCATCCTGTGCAGAAGGAGAAGAGCTGGGCAGAAAGGACAGGCGATACAGGCAGCCCTTCGCAGGGCTGTGCTAGCTCTGGACTCCTCTATGCAAGCAGCGATAAAGCCCTGCAAGGCAGCACTAGCATCCACCACCAGGTGCAGGCAGCTGTCCCAGCCTGGGTGTGGGGTGGACCTTGATTCCCTCTTACAAAAACAACTTAACACACCCGTGCCCCCCAGACTGCTTTCCCCAGAGAGGAGCCCTGCCCATCCAGCCACTGCTCCAAACAGACCACCCTGAGGGTCCCAGCATCCCCCAGGACTGCAGCTCCTGCTGCTGCACGTCCTGCCCAGCATTTTGCCACAAGCTGTCGCAGCACAGGCAGGTCAGTAGGCCATAACAAGGCTTGTACTATCAGTCAGCTTCTACTGTCTGTGCTGTGACTCTTTCCTCCAGAGGCCAGACCACACTGCCCCTCCTCCATCCAGCCCCCCTTCCCACCATCCCCAGTGCGATTTAACTACTTAGCAGGAACGAGCTACAGCTGCACATCCTCCATGTCAATCAACTCACTGCCTTCAAGGCAAGGCCACAGCTGCATATTATCAATGCTAATCAACCCACTGCCTGCATTCCTCTACAGCAAGCCAAGTGTCCCTCTTGTCCTGGGAAGCCCCACAAGCCTGACCAGGGCTTGGTGGGTGCAGGGGGATGTTCATGCCAGGCTGCAGCATGTGGCGCTCGGGGCTCACCTGCCTGTAGAAGTGGGTGCCGTCCTCCTCGGGGATGCTCCTGAAGTCGGTCACAAGCACCCTGCCTTCAATCTCCCGGTGGGTGCTCTGCACGCTGGTGTCCAGCAGGTAAATCTGCACCAGGTCACCTTTATCTGCCAGGGACACAGCCGAGGGGAGGGAAGGCCACCACCATCATGGTAAACCTAGGCCACCTGGGATGCTCCCAAACTGCAGCTCCAGACCCGCAGCACCACGGGGCAGGGGGATTTCCCCATCCCCTCGAGATCAGGAGAGGAGATGGGGTCACTGGCCCTTCCCTGCACCCCCGTGGTCCTCCCCCTACAACCCAGCGCTTACTGGGAGGCTTGTAGGTGCCCGAGCTGGGCTGTGGTGGCATGATCCTGCGCAGGTTCCAGGGGATGCTCTGGGCAAAAACGTAGGCATCCTCCTCGATGTACTCCACGTGCGGCAGTTTCAGCGCCTGCCGGGAGGAGACACGGTGCCTGGCGTGGTGGCAAAGCTCCCGTTCCCCCCGAGGCCGGGGCTGCCACCCCCCACCAGTGCCCACCCTGCTGCTGCCCCCCACCCCGGCCTGCCGCCCTGAGACCTGTCCTCCATCCCACGCACCATGTCCAGGACGTTGCTGCTCATCTTCACCAGGAAGGCGGGCAGGAGGTGGAAGACATGCAGCAGCTTGGTCAGGTGTCCCCGCCACGCCGCCCGGGCCTGCAGCCGCTGTGCCGTGCCTCGCACCTCGGCCTCGCCGCTGCCTGCCCGCAGCAT
>JAVJGI010000032.1:29902126-29913652 GCA_035590275.1 Ibycter americanus | reverse complement strand
CGCAAGAATGGGAATCTTGCATGATACCACTACCCCACGGGTGCGCTGCGGCAGGTGGGCCCCACGCGCCGCCAAGGCCACGCGACGCGAACCCCGTCGCGCGGAGCTGCGTGGGTGGCCTGTGGCTGGGGCAGCCCCCCCCGAGAACGCGGGGCTCCTGCCCGTGGGGCGGCGGGGGCCTCGGGCTTCCCGGAGCTCTTAATGTCATGCAGGAATGTCCCGTTTCTCACAATGTTTAACAGCAGCCGGCGCGGGGGAGCCGAGCCCCGTGGCCCTGGGGTCCTCCGGCCCGTGGGCACCCCAAGGATGCTTCGCTGAGGGATGCGGGGACCCAAACCCAGCTGCAAAGGGCTCCTGGGGGGGGGTGGGGGGTAGGGGCTCCAGTCCCCCTCTCAGCCCTCTCCCTGCCCCTGCCCAAAGACAATCCTTGTGAAAATTATGTTTCTTTTGCCAACGGTGGCCGTGAGTCGCAGGACACGAGTGGGCAAAAGCTTTAGGGTCTCCACACGACTCCTGCGCTGGACAGGAGGCAGCGATGCAGCGCGATGCCCTGCCCCGGGGAACCCTCCAGAACTCAGCCAGACCCGGCCCTGTCCGAACGGCGTCCCCACGGCCACCACCGCCCCCCACACCTGGCGTGACCGGCAGGAGCCGAGCAAGGGTAAACAGTTGGGAAATGCTTCCTCTTGGACAGCCGCTCGCGATCCCGCCGGCAGTGTTTAGCAAACACCGGCGTCTTCGTTCCCCACCCTCCTGTTGGCCATAAACCCCCGAGCGCGCGGGGCACTGCCTGCCCTTCCCCTGGCCGCCGCGGCGATGCGAAGGTGAGCGAGGGGCGCAGGAACAGCAGGAAGGGTGTCACAAGGGCGTGAAGCCCCCAGGTAGAGCTATTTCTTGCACCACCCTGGATCATACCAGCAAAGCGCTGCCCGGGCGGCAGGGGAGCGCAGGGAGCGTCATTTCCAGGGCTCCCATGCTTCATCCTCCTCGAGTGCCAGAGGACAGCTTTTCCCCCGCTTTTGGGTTTGTCAGCCCACATAAATTCACTGAAGAGCCGCTCTGCCAGCAGATAGGTGCTCCCAAGCCTGCTGGGGCCATGCCGGGCACGCGCAGCATCCAGCCAGCCTTCCCAAAACAGGCCAAGGGACTCTCAGCATCCCCATCCTGTTGGATCCGCTGATGCTTTGATCCGAACCCGGCTGCCCCGGGGAGGCTCAGCCGCGCACGTCCCCGCAGCCCCGAGCAGCCGAAGGGCAGGCGGAGGTCGCAGCTCCCACCAGCGCTGCCATCTCTATGTGCTGCAAACAGGCTGCGGAAAGCTGCCGTGTTCCCCTGTCGTGGTGACAAACCAGACTTAGCGCCGTCAACGTGGCTTGAAATGAACACTTATTATTCAGAGGGAGTTTGGGGACGGTGGGCACCGGCGTGCAAAGCCACCCGCAGTGCTGCGGCTGTTGACACCAAGCCAGCGGAGAGAGAAGAAGTTGCCCAAAGCCACCACCTCGAGTGGCCCTCTGGAAGCCACAGCCGTCACTGGGGTTTCGGCTCAGCCGAGTCCTCCTCCCTCTGTCCCCACTGGCGCTGGAATCTGGTCCTTGTGCAGGAGATGGGGGGGCAGCACGGTCTGCCACCCCCATCACCCCTCTCCTAACCTGGAGACATGAAGGCTGCCTGCTGTGGGATGCTCAGGATCTAATTTTAATTCCAAGGAGGCTTTGATGTGGGGAAAGCCTTTGTGGACATCTCCGCCTGGTAACACCTACCTGGGGTGAATACTTCCTTACCTGCCTAAAAGCTGACCCCATTTCAAGCAGCAAAGCTAATCTCTTCCCTTCCTAAGCCCATTATTTAGGCCGGATCCTGCCCAGCCCAGCATTTGCACTTATCTGTGCCCACCCAAAGGGCTCTGGCGAGGGCGGCCTTGTCCCCTGTGCTGCAGAAATTTGGGAGGTAGCGGTGCTCCCCTTGGCTTTTGCAGGATGGCAGTCTCCCGTGCGGCTGGGTGGGTGCGAGGGGCGCAGCATGGCACGGGCAGGAGCCTGGGGGCTCCTCCACCGCTGCAGGCGCTGCCCTTTCAGGGGGCAGCCCCAGCCCCTCCCTTCCAGGCTGTGATGCTCGCGTTGCCTCCACGAGATGAGTCTGTGCCAAGTGGCCATTCTCTCCAAAAAATCAGTTTTCAGGCTCAAAAAGGCAGTCACTATCCTTGAGCAGAGCATCCAGCCCCTCTTGGAGCCCATAATAGAGGTCATCCTCCTCCCCAACACGTTTGTGGGAGGAACTGGGGTGCTCTCCCCCCGCTGGGGAGCTGGTCGGGGTGCAGCCGGAGTGGGCAGCGGATGGTGGGTGCCGGCCCCGTGGCACAGGGCTGTTGGGCACGGAGCCCTCCAGCGATGGCGTGTCCATGTCCTCCAGGAGGGATGCCAGCGGCGCAGCCCCCGGGGCTGGCCGGCGTGGGCTGCGGGAACAGGGAGGGCTGATGGGCGGTGGGCAGCACAGGAGTTACGCTAAGCACAGCTGAGCTGGGGTTTCCCCTGGAGATGGTGGCTGCCGGACCCAGGGCTGGGCTCAGTGTTGCCCAGCCAGTGTCCCAGCATCACCAGTCCCCTAGCTGGGTGGCTGGGGAGCCCTGGGAGGGCCCCACCTCAGCCCTCCCGTGATGCCTTTATGGGGACAACCTGCCTGCCAGGTTCCTTCTCCTGCCCATGGGATGCAGTAAGGGCTACCCTCACATGCTGTGCCTGCGTCCCGCGGGGAAAGCGGAGCATCCCATCCCAGCTGTAGCTGCGTTTTGGCAGAGGGGGTGCCCCAGTCCTGCACCCCAAGGATGCACCGTCACCCCCATCACCTGCAAAGTGCTTTTGGGACCTCCCAAACCAATACCTGGGCATCATACACAGCACCTCGCTTGAGGGATGCTTACTGAGCATCTCATTTCTATCAAAGTCTGACCAGGAACTTGGGATTTATTCTGGTGAGGGACATAGTTTGTGTTTATAAAATTAAATAAAGGCAAAAAGCAAATGACAACCAAAGGCAATCCAGATTTCCTCCTGGTAAATAAATTGGTACTGAGATTCCCCATGGGCTGAGACGCCATCTCTAGTGAGCTGGGGGGCTGGGGGTCAGTGCTGTGTGAGCGGCAGAGACTCCTCTGCCTCCTCTCCTTCCCCCCATGCCTGTGGTCTGACACCCCCACCCCACCCCCAAGTTTCACCCTGCATCCCACCAGTGCCACCCTGACCCCACAGGCATCACGTACCAGCTGCCTGCTGCCTCCTCCAGCCGAGGCGCCGGCTCTCGGGGGGGGTCCCCAGCACCCCTCAGCTCCTGGTGCACCTCTGCTTTGGCCTGCACGGCCAGCTGGGAGCAGCGGCGGGGTCTGGGATGGGCCGTGGGTGGGAGCGGGATGGAGCCCAGCGCCTGCCCCTGGGTCTGCTCGTAGGACGGCAGGCTTTGCTCGTAGCTGCTGGTGGCCTCTTGCTCGGGGCAGGCTGCAATCAAGCTGCAGGCAAAGGAGGAACAGGGTGCTGAGCAGGACCTGGACCCCCCCAGAGCCAGGAGATGCTCAGAACATGCAGGCAGGGCTCCATCAGGTGCTGTAGAAGCCACTGGGGCCACATCCCTGCCCACGCCAGCAGCGGGGCCAGCAGGTCCTGGCAGGGGGCTGCCCGCAGGAATGCAGCTGGGTGCTTTGCATCCCCCAGCATCACTCCAGCTCCGGTCCAGCAGGGGGTCAGCCAGCCCCTGCCTCCCCCACCCCAGGGGAGAACCTGCTCATTATTTTTTCCTGCAATAGATGTAGTTGTCCCCAGCGCCGGTGTGCTGCGACACTGCCCTTGTCCCCGGGGGCACACAGATAACTGTGTGTACAGATGAAAGCACCTGCCAAAAGGAAAACTGCAGCTGGGGCTGGGTGCTGGGACCTACCGCGTGTCCCCCTCCGGCAGCACGATGGATTTGTGGCCCAGGAACAGCTCGGCCTCAAGGTTCGCAGGGATGAACGTTATCTGGGAGCAAAAGAAACGCAGAGCCAGGGGGGCTGCGCTGGGCATCACGGGGACCCTCGGCCCTCGTTAGTGGCGAAAAGGCCAGAGTGTCCCTTCAGCTGGGTTTGTGGCCTTTTCCCAGCACATTTGGATGTCTTGCTTGGAAATGTTTTTTGGGGGGAAATCAATAAGGGATTGAATGATCCCAGCCTGGCCCCACTCTCAGTGCCTTGTCTCCAGTGGGGACATGCGTGTCCCCAAGCCTGGGGGATCCCAGGGCCCATGGGGGAGGTCAGTGGCGAGGGACAACACTGAGGGTGCCCCAAGCATGGTGACAAAGCCACATCTCCCTCCTCGCTGGGGCTGAGCTCAGCTTTGGGGGGAGCTGGGGTCAGCTTCACACTGTCCCAGGGCACCCAGCCTGATCCCCAGTCCTGGGGTGCCGTGCACCAACCCACATTTTGGGGTGCAGCCAAGACGTCTCCAGGTCACCCAGCAGCACTCGGATCAGCGCCACAGCCGCCCTCTCCTTGGAAAAAACCCTTTTCTGCCAGCTCCGTTTCCCGGGGCAGGGACGCGTGGCTGCCCCGGCGCGCCGGCGGTGCCCTCTGCCAAGGAGACCGGCAGCTGACGGCTGTGCTCGGGGGGGCCAGCCCCTCCAGACCCCCACAGCCACCACAGCCCCTTCTCTGAAGTCCCGGGAGCCCACCAAGCCCCCATCCCCCATGGGTGCAGGGAAGGGTCTGGTTTGGAGGGGGTTTGTATGGAAGAGATGAACACGAGCTCATCTCCTTGGGCTTACTCCTGGCTGCCTGCTTGGAAGCAAAGCTCAGGGAGGTGCAGGGGTATGGGGGGGCACGGGAGCGGGGCCACATCCTGCAGGCATCAGCGGGGAGGAGTAGCAGGGCATGAGCCTCCCAAACCAACACTCCCCCACTCCAGATCACCCCAGTTGGCTTTCCCCCAGGACATGCCACTACCCCACTCCATGGATGGGGAAACCGAGGCACAGCCCGAGGCTACAAGTCCATAGCAGCTGAAGCCCCCAAACCCAGCTGAGCCCTTAAGCCCCCCGCAAGGCACGTGGTGGCGGGACAGCCCCTACCTTCGGGTAGCACTGGCACATGCTCCAGGTGATGCCCACGGCTATGAGCAGGACGCCCAGGGCGCAGAAAGTGATGTAGATATGGGGCTTTTCCACACTCATGATGAACATCCCCGTCATCACCAGGAAGAAACCCAGCACGATGAACCCATAACGAAAGGTCTTCTCCTCCGCCATGGGCACCAGGGGGGAGAGGCAGGGGAGGAGAGATGCCGGGAAGCCCGTTTACCTGTGGCTGGCCCGCTGAGCACACCTCCAGGGTAAGGCGAGGAGTGGTTTCTTTCTCTGGAGGCTGCCAGGGGCTGAGGAGCAGCTGCACGTTGAGCCTGGTCCTGCCCAGGGCTGAGCCAGCCAGTTTTTAATGGGTTTGTAATGAATGCAAACACTGACCCACTGTTCACACTCCAGTGAAGCCACCCGGCACGTGTCCCAGTAACCTTCCCTGCAGGCACACGCAGCTGGACCCCACGCCTGGGGGAGGGACGGGAGG
The DNA here is from genome assembly GCA_035590275.1 of Ibycter americanus. NCBI lineage: Eukaryota > Metazoa > Chordata > Aves > Falconiformes > Falconidae > Ibycter > Ibycter americanus. Next base: position 29,908,071 of record JAVJGI010000032.1, on the reverse strand, counting down.
GAGAGGGGGGCATGGTGGCAGAGATGGGGACCTGGAGAGCAGCTGATCCGATGGGACTTTCCCAGCCCTGGGCTGGAGCTGGACTCACTGGCAGAGCCCCAAGCAAGGGGGGTGCCAGGGCACAGCATGTTTTCCAGAACTGTGGGGCTGCTGGGGGAAAGACGGAGCGCTCTGGGGTCTCTCTGGAAGCCAGTGGGTTGGGAATAGCCCCCACCTCGCTCTGGTGAGGTGCTGGGGAACAACCAGTGGGGCAGCGACCAGGCTGTGGACTGGAGGCTAAAGCTGGAGCGGGGTTGGTCCACCCAGGGGGAGTGAGGACAGAGCATCCCACTGCCCTGTGTTTGCTTAAGACGGAGCTGAGATGTTAAAAAGTGTCCCCTTCCCCCACCCCACCCCGCCCCCATCTGATAGCCAGACAGTGGCGGTGGCTTTAATTAACCTTTCTTTTGTTCTCTTGCTTGCCTGCCCAAGTGGGAGCACATATACCTGGCTTACAAAAAATAATATATTATGCTATAAACAATATATTACATTCAGCTGTGGCTCCACAGCCGCTCTGCAGCCCCGCAGGGGGCCCAGGGCATCCCCTTATTTCGGTGGGATGGAGCAGCCCCCACGCAGTTGGCCTTTCCTGTGGACAAGGCTGCGAGCCCGTCCGTGGTGGGCACGGAGGGGGCTGTGCTGCTCAGGGTGCCTTTTTATGGGATGCTGCCTGGAACGCCAAGTGCACTCGGCTGCCCTGAACGCACGCACGAGCCACTGAACATCTCTAAAGCAAATGAAGTGAAGCGTGGGAAGGCAGTTTGCGCGGAAAGCAAGGTGGAAGGGATGGAGATATGGCTGGAAGGGGCATTGAAAAGGCAGAGGAGAGAACAGGGCGGCACAGAGCTGGTTTTTCTCTGGCCAGACTCCTCTTCCTTCGCTGCAGTTTTTATTATACAGCTCTTGCTTTGAGTGGGCAGCCCCTGGCCTGATACGGGCTCCCCAGGGTGGGTCAGAGCAGGGAATGCAAAGCATCTGCAACCAGCAGTGGTTTTATTAAAAATACGAAGGCTTTCCAACATGCCAGTTACCCCCACCTTCCGAACACTTTGCCCACGGGACCCACAATCCCAACAGCCTCGGAACGATCGCTTGGAAATCCAGACAGACCCTCGCCCCTTCTCGCCCACCCTCCTCTCGCCCCCGCAAAGGAAGGGGCTCAGTTTAAAGTCGAGGGACTGGGCAGCCACCCCCAGAGTCCCAGCCCCACGCTGCCGCCAGCTCAGACAGCCCGGACACTGATGTTTTCGTAGCTGGGGGGAGGCGTTGCCTGCGGCTCCCCAGGGTGCTGGGTCTCCAGCCAGGATGGGCTGGGGCGGAACAAGGCGCTGTCGGAGCAGCTGCGCCGGCGGCTGCCCTGCCAGCTCTCGTCCTCCTCCAGGTAGCGGTACAGGGGCGGCGTGAGCTCCTCCTTCCTCCGCGGGGGCTGGACGTAGGCTGGGGCACCGTGGGCAGGTCTGCAGGTCAGGGCTTCTTCATAGGTGGGGATGGCACTGGCATCCCAGGAGCTGCGAGGGAAGACGAAGAAACCCAGCAGCGCACCCCGTCAACTGGAGCATCCCAGCACCCAACAACTGGAGCACCCCAGCCCTTGTCAACCAGAGCATCCTAGCACCCAACCAACTGGAGCATCCCAGCACCCATTAACCAGAGCATCCCAGCACCCCATCAACCCCATCAGCTGGAGCATCCCTGAGCGTGACAGACACATATGCTGGGGACAGCATGCGGGTAGGTTTTGCATGCCCAGGGTCAAGGGAAGACCATGTCAGCTGCTTCCCAGCACCAGGAGGATGGGGAGCCATATACCTGGCAGGAGGAAGGGCACCATCCATCAGACCTTGCGACAAGGCAATACCACCCAGTTCCCACAGAATTTATTAACCCCTTGCCCAAGGAGGGGAAGGACAGCCTGGCAAGGCAGCCTCCAAGAGCTGCCACCTCCAGTGTTAATGGCTACAGCTGCAGGTGCGAATGACTGCAGAGCAGCAGAGACACTGGCTCTTGAGACATCTGCCCCCCCATTCTGTACCACACTGCTTCCCATGGGCAGGAGAGCATCCTCATCAACTACCTGACCCCCAGGTCACCCCCTGCAGCACAGATGCTGCCAGCAGCTGAGCGACCAGTTTGGCACAAGCAGCCAGGCAAGAGCCAGGCATCCCGGTTCAGTGCGGTTGCACCCCACCCTCGCGCCTGCCGGAGCCCTCCACGCACCGGCCCAGCCTGGTGCCGGTTCCAGCAGCGCTTTGCTCAGCAAACATGGCTTGTGTACAGGGAAAACCTCTGCCCAACCTCTGCCCTGCGCCTGGCCCCGCTCAGCACCCTGCAACACGGTGCAGCCCCAAAGCCAGGGGGGCTTTGAAAGCAACCCACGCCTGCTTGCTTTTGCAGATGAAAACGCAGCGCGGCACGCCTGGGGAGTCTGCAGGCGTCAGAGGGACACAGCTGGTCCAAAGGGAAAGCTGCAGTGCTCCGCAGGGATGCCTCCATCCCGAACTTGGCAGCCCCCTGTCCCAGACCTACCGCCCTGGGCATCTATACTGTGGCTTTTGCCAAACAGCCTCAGCTTGCGAAGGGATGCTGCCTGGGAATACGGAGGAGGGGGATTTCTCCCAGCACAGGATGCTTTGCTGCATGAACGCCAGTGCAGCTGGGGCTGCAGGAGCTGCAGCAGCACCAGCAGTGCCAGGATGCTGCCTTCCCATCTGATATGGGATCTGGGAGCTCAAGGAAGGGGACATTCCCTGTTGGGACACAGCAAAGCCCTCCATGGCAGGAGGAAACCCCCCCAGCCTACTCAGACCGGCTCACGATCTCACCCCCAGATATTCAGATGGGCACCAAAACCCACAGAGAACCAGGAATGTGCCTCCCGCCTAACTGAATTTTTATGGTTTTATGTTCTAAAGAGTTTCTTTTAATGCTGCTTTTCCCCAGAGCCCGATTTATGCTGGAGCCAAGATCTTTGCTGTGACCCCATAAAACAGCACTGGAAAGGGCTGGCTGGCTCGGCTTCCACAGCAGTCTCTGGAAAAAAAAAACCCTTTTGATCAAAAGTCTTTTAAATCAAGAAGTGGGAGTAAATCTCTGGCTCACACACGAAGAGTCTGGGACCCAACAAGCAGCAGTGGTGTTCAGGGTGAGGCGAGGGGTCTTTCCACACCCCAAAACAGGCTTCGTAGGACTCTCTGCCTACACTCCCATCTCCTACAATGCCAATCCGAGGATTATTTTCCTTTGTTTCATTTAACTCCCTTTTAACATGGATTTTGCTTCCATTAAAGACAGCATAAACCCCCTCATCCTCACAGAGCACTGCAGAGCTGCGGCACTGGGAAAAGCTTCAGCAGCTGGAGGTCTAGATGACACACACACACACCCCCCAAATCCAGACCTTCTGCCAGAAAACCAATATAGTCTTCTGCTCAGTGGCTCTGCTAAGGAGATGTCCGCCTCGGCCGGTGACAGCCCTGCAGGGCAAGGACAGCCATCTGCGGCTGAGCCGGCCGTGGGAGCAGCCAGTGTGGGCACGGAGGGTGCCTGCAGGAGGGGAGGGCACAGGGGCTTGGGCAAAGGTTGACACTAATGAGCAAGAGCATCTGCTCCAGGAGCAGGAGGAGAGCGTGGGATGGGGTCTGAGCGACAGCCGGCAGCGCGGCGACATCACTGCTCATCCGAGCTTGCCAGCCAGCAAGCCTGAGAACAGGCTTACGTACGTGGCCGTGCCGGCGCACTCAAACCCACCCTCGACTTCTTCCCACCCAAGCACCGCGCAGGGATGTGGCACCCACCTGCAGTTCCACTTCTCCAGAGGCTCCGCGGTGAAGTACTGCAGGTCCCTGGGGAAATGGTACTGGTAGCGGCGGGAGACCACCCTGGCATTGGCTTTCACAGACCAGAGGAGCCCGAAGAGGAGGAGGATGCCACCGATGCCGCAGCAGAAGAAGCTGACGGAGCGCAGCAGGGCACTGGAGGAGGAGCTGGGAACGGCCTCGGCTTCCCGGGGAGGCAGGAGGCGAGCCCCGCTGCCAGCCGGGGAGCCCACCTCCCCGTCGCTCCACCAGGCAAAGCACAGCGTCCCCGTCACCAGCAGCACGGCCCCGGTGATGGTCATGCCGTAGCGGAAAGAGGCAGCTGCCATCCTTTGGAGGGAGGTTTTAGGAGGGGGGAAGAGCGAGACAAGGCATGAGAGAGCCCACGTCCTGCAAGACAAGAAAGGGTTTGAGCAGGACAAGGTCACGGAAGAGCTGCCAGAGGAGAAAACTACTGAGCGAGGACCTCTCTGGGGATTGCACCATCTTTAGCGCCTTATTATTGACTATCAGAAGGGGCATTTCCACCATCTCAGATGAAAGCCCTTCAGCACAGCAAAGTCAGCTGCCAGTTTGGACCCATAAACTTCCCAACAGCCTCATAAAAACATCCTCATTTTCAAGAAACAACGGAAGCAGGATGGAAACTCCAGCCAGGGGAGCTATGGAGGCAGCTCCGGGGATTTGCATAGCTCTTGTCTTCGGGTTTTATTCCAGACTGCTTCCCAAGCTCGGAGGAATGCCAGCTGGGTTTCTGATCAAAGCAAGGCTTATGGAAGAGGTTAGGGAGAAGGACATAAATTTAAGATGTCATCGCTTCCGAATTATCAGCGCACATGTTTTCTCCTCTGAAACTGGAGGTAAATCAGTCCCACGGTGACAGCAGGTGGCTGGCACCGCTGCTCGAAAGCCAGCAGCCCAGGGGATTTGGGGCTGCACCGCCTCTTGCTTTCTCAGGGAAAAGAGCCAAGTACCATCTCTGAAAGTCACAGAGCTGCTATTTCAGGGCGGGGGAAAAAACCCTCAGATGCTGGCAGCCCAGAGAACCTCACCTAGGGATGTCTCCTTGGGCACCGAGCGAGGGGGGACCCCTGTGAGCTCTCCCATCACTGCTGGAGCCTGCAAAAGCTGCGCTCCCTGCTGCCATCAAGCTCAGGGCAGGGATGGCAGCAGAAATCCACCTGTATCTCCGTTAAAAGTCAGGCATGTGCTGGGATGCAAGCTGAACCCTCGGAGAGGGTATGACCTACTGCTGAAGGGGGTGTTTCTGCTATGCTGGTCCCCCCTGCTGAGGCAGCAGACCACTGAGATCTATGAGGCTCTTACTGACCCAGCTGTCATGTCCCATTTTGAGACACTCCAGAAGCAGAGAGGGCCTTCAGGTTATTCTGAAGGTGGGGCAAATATCCTGACGCTGGAAGAACCTGCTCAATCTTCATCCAAATGAGCTTTGGCACACAAAAATCTTGCTTCCATGGGTCAGTTCCAGTGCACACCTTTTCAGGTCCCCAGGGTGATTGATCCCGCAGGTGTTATCACCACCTTCACCATCCCTATCAGGGTGGTTTGGGGTTGGTTGGGCAACCAAGGAGATGAGGCAGTGCCACATGTTCCTGCTGGGTGGCACTTCTTGGCTAAATGTCACATGCTGAGAGCAACTGTCCTCCCCTGGTGAAGGAAAATTTGGAGAGGGGGAGCTGGTTTCTGACCTCTGTGGGGCTCTTACTCCCCCTCACTTTCTCCAGCAAACAACAAGCATCTGCTCCCTGGGCTTGGGGATCCCCAACCCCCAGCTAATGAAACAGCACCAGCAACCAGGGAGGCAGAGAGGTCCCACCATGTCCCCTCTGGCCCTGCTCACTGCCCAGCAAGATGATGCAGGTTCAGCTCCCACTTTTTGATGGACAAAAAGCTTTGGACCATGTGAGAATGAAGCACTAGCACCCTCTTACAGATTCAGTCCTGGGTGACTCCTCTGTGAGGGCTTCTCGTGGTGGCAGTGCCAGCAGAGAGCCTTGTCGTGGTTTCAGCTGGGATGGAGTTAATTTTCTTCTTAGTAGTTGGTGCTGTGCTGTGTTTTGGCTGTGA
>JAVJGI010000032.1:29886609-29898942 GCA_035590275.1 Ibycter americanus | reverse complement strand
CCCCTCCATCCCGTCCCCCCCCGTCCCGTCCCCTCCCGTCCGTCCCTTCCCGTCCCTTCCCGTCCCCTCCCGTCCCGTCGGGGCGCAGAGCTCCCAGGACCGCAGCCCTGGCGCGGGAGGCAGGAGAAAAAAAAATATTAAAAAAAGGGGAAAGCCAAGGCCACGGCACCCCCCGCAGGCACCGCCTCGCTGCGCGCTGCTTGGAGCGGCCGAGCTGCCGGGGCAGCCTGGCAGGGCCGGTGCAGGGCAGGGAAGGCCGGTGGGGCTGGATGTGCCCCCCGTGTGGTATGTTGGTTCGAGCGGTGCTGGGGGAGTTCGGCCGCAGTGGCACTGCCCGTGGCCCGACGGGGCGGGGGGCACAGAGCTCGGTCACCCCCGGGTGTAGGAGCCAAGGAACAGGCGGATCAGGGGCCTGGAGAGAGCTCCAAGCTGCAGAGCCCATGAGCGGTACCCGGTGCCGGGGACACCGCTGCCCTGCGGATGCTGCTGCCCCATGGGTGGGACACCGCTGTCCTATGGGGGTGACACCGCTGTCCTATGGATGGGACACCCACACTGCAGCACGGGGGATCTCTGCCACAGGCTTGCTTTGTGCCCACTTCAGTTCCCCTCGCCTCTCTGTTAAATGCCAATATCGCCCCTTTTCCCTGTTCCAGCTGGACATCCTGACCCCGCGGCACCCATGAGGACACCTGGATATTAAGCAAGACGAGGGTGCTCTGATCTGAGGCTCAGGGTGGCCCGTGCGACTGGCACCTGGGCTCAGGCACGCTTCCTCGCCACAGAGGTGGAGGTAGATCTGATCAACAGCTGCCGTGCCGCGCTGTGCCAGTGCCGTGCGCGCTCACAGATCCATCGCGTTGCTCTTGAGCTACAGCTGAGCATCCCTGACAGACAAAGCCGTTTCTGTGGATACACCTGCGCCGTAGCTGAACCCGGAGCTGCTGTTCCTGTGCTGCCTGCAGCTCCTCGCCTTGCTGGCTCAAAAACAGCTCAGGGTTTATCTGCAGAGGCTGCAGGGACTGGTGCAAAGCCCTGTTGTGGAATTCATATCTGCTTCCTATATGCTTAGTAGCCACTCAGCCCAGCTGAAAACGTGTGGGTGCGCAGCCCCTTTTACCTGCAGACACTGTGGAGTTTTACAGATGGTAAACTGAGGCACAAGGAGGGCTGGTTCGCACGGGGCTGGCCCTGTAGCAGGTAGGGTTTCCATCACAGAGGAGCATGGGGCTTACCAGCAGCACCTCAGACGTGGCCTTACCCCCGGGCTGGGGTGTAGCAAGGTCCTTGAACCCCAGGGTGTAATCCCTGACAACAAATCCCGGGTGTCCTCCAAACACTGTGGTACTCGCTCCTTGGCAGGATAGAGTTTGGTCCCAGGGATCCCAGGAGTGATCATCTGGATTGTCGCAGACACACCGTTGCTGGGCACTCACATTACCACCCACGAGTGACGCGGGCACTGTGAATCACCAGATCCCCTGTTAAAGGACAATGAGACATCTTCTGCTCATTACCTGTTCAGATATTATATTTAAGGGAAATCTGATTGTTAAATGACTTCTGAAGCACTTCAAGGCAGCGTGAGCACATGGTCCTGCGTGCTCTTCCCAGCACAGGGCTGCAGAGAGTGAGGTGGCTCCGTGCCAACACATCGCTCTGGCCCTTCAGTCCTCCAGCCCTATAACCATCTGTGATCTTCTGTCTTCCCCAGAGAGCTGGCCTACAGGCAGCCACAAACCCACAACAAATATTCCACAACAAGGTGGAGGCTGTAAGCGCTGAGTGGTGCCAGCACCTCTGCTTAGCAGCACCTCGTCCAAACTACATTTTTGCTCTCTGAGAACTTTCCTGCTGGTGGACAAGGTGCTACAACACATCACGGGGCACAGGCAAAGGGCTTCTCCAGAATAAAGACAGAATATCTGTGCAAAATATGTAAAACATCCCATGCACGGTGAAACCGCAGTAGAGAAAACAAGAAGATATAAAAGACAGTTACAGCCCCTGCACGAACAGGAACAAAGGAGGAACAGAGAGAGATTGTTCCAGTAATTGCCTCCCCCAGGTAAGAATGCTGTGCCTGATCAACGCTGCTGGCACAGAAAAGTGCTGCTTTTTGATTCACCGTTCACCACATTTTGCTGCTGCAGCAAATCACATGTAAAACAGTGTATTTCGCTGTATAATCAGGCTAGGCTAAGTTAGCTTTTTCAGTACCTCCGTGTGCGCACGTGTGTGTGGGCACACGCATGCACTTTCTGCCCCGTCACGACAGGGTGGTTGATACCAGAGCACCAAGTCAAGAGCGAATTTGGGTGCACCAGGGCACCAGTTCCAGAGAAGAGGAGCCCAGGCTCCCTGCCAGGGCCCTCATACCTGGGAGTGTCGACACCCTGGGCCAAGTCGCAGGTCTCCGTCGGTGATTTGGCGCCCAGGCCACTCTCCCAGTGCCCAGCTGCCTCCAGGGTGCTGCTGTCCATAACAGAGCCACTAAAGAGACACCGATGAGGCTTTAAGGGACACGTCTCTGCAGGCATAAGGTGCTCACGTTGCCTAGATCCATAGAGAAGCCATTCCCAAGGGGCTGGCACACCTCGTGTTCTCCCTTAGCACAGGCCATTGGGCACAGCTGATAAGGGGCTGCAGCACGCAGCCATGAGGAGGTGCAGATGGGAAGTTCCTGCACCCGGCACACGTAAAGCAAGGGAGAAACCTCCTGCTCTTTATCTTTGCTTTAATTTGCAACTTCTTAAAGTGCCTAATTAGTTGCATTAGTTGATATATCGGCTTAGGCACTCCTACCTAACCCAGTCAGTAAATCTAGATACTGAAAATATTTGTCCTACATCTTCAATTACGCAATGTTCACCAGTGCCCTTAGGATTATTTGGGGTTGAACCTGCAGCTGGCCATAGATCTCTCTGCGGTGGTTCTGCCACATGGGCAGCTGGAGGGTTTGGAACTACTTATTCGTGCTCTCCAGCAGGAAAAGCCTAGCATTTGGATGTGGAAGTTGATCATCCCCATGACTGCGAAGTGGTGTTCGCTTGTTTTGGCCAGGTTCACCAAGTGCTCTTTCTGTGGACAGCTACGTTTTTGCCCTGAGACTTTATTGACTCCAGAAGCCCATTTTGTACATAGTATATCTTACTATTTAGTTCCAATGGCTTTTACTGGATTTGAATTATAACAGAGGAACAAGAGGTGTATAAACTACCTTTAGCGCGATCACTTGTTCAGTATCAGTTTCTGAAGCGGTTTCTGCACTAGCTATGTCCACCATCTAGCAAGCCTCTGGACCCAAAACCTCTGAGTGTTTTAAAGCTTAAACATGTGCTAACCTGACCGTAACAGTGTCCTAACCAGCGGTTTGTAAAGCTGCACCATGCTGAGGAACGCAGCTGTGGTGGGAAGCCCTGGAAAGGGAGAAGTACTGCCACCTTCATTCACAGAGCGCTTTATGGATGAGCAATGATCTCAGATTCCTTCTGCTCTTCATTTGGGACTTGTGTCAGTACAGGAGCACCAGGCTGATGCGCCACCTCCCGTTGAGGCTGTGGTGTAGATAAACGGGCATGATAAAGCTGTGGGGTTCCTGCAAGGGAAAATTCTGTGTTGCAAATGGGGACAGTAAGAGCCTCCTAGGAGCTTTCCACCAAAATCTGCGAAGAATTTCAAATTCGCTTAAAAAGGGGTGGGGGAAGGAAAGAGTTAAATCCGGATGTCTCTGCTCAGTCTTTAGTCAGGCAACACTTTTCTAGAGCTCCTGGAGATTTTTGCCTTAGGGAGGCCCCATGTGCTCTGAGCATTTCAGATGTGAGCTTCTTTCTCTGGGAAGAGGCACAACCGTTGCGCTAACATGTGTGTAGCCCACCACCCAGCATGTTTTACACGCTGCAAATGTTGTGGCTCTGCTAGAGCATGAGCTGCCATTTGGCTTGCGGTGAAGAAACATTGATTTTCAGCCCTGGAGGCTCCTCAGTCAAGCCTGATGCTGGTTGTGAGCGCACCTATCACACCTGAGCAGAGAGAGCTATCAAAGATCTGCCCTGGCTGCTGAAACACAGCAGCAGTTAGCTTTGCTCCACACACTGAGTATCTGAAGCTCCTGTGTATCCTTGATTCCAGACGCTGATGGTCAAAAAAGTAGCAAGCACTTATAATCAAAGACAAAAGCGGCTAAATTTGCTTTCCAGCGATCTCAGCCCTCCACACAGGATGAACTACAGTTACCCTGACATGCCCGAGACCCCGCGCAGTCTCTGCTGCATTCAGCTATTTACAGTGGTCTCCAGGGAGCAGAAAATGGGCTGCCTTTTTTTTTTTTTTTTTTTTCCCCCCCAGCACAGAACTCTAAAAGAGAAGCTTAAAAGCAACATTAATTACGATTTTTAAAAAAAGGATGGACCGGCCACCTAGCTCTTCTGGTTGCCACCATGCCGCAGGGAAGCCCTTGGTGCCCAGCACACCCCCATCCCAGATGCCCCACAGCTGGTTTCCTTTCCCAGTGCCCCCTGCATTATCTCACTTGCCTGGCATCGGACTGCCCACAAGCACTTGCTTACACCAGCACTGGGAGGTCACTGAGGGATATCACACTGCCAACAAACCTTGCAAAACTTTTGTTGGAAGCATGACAGCCTGAGGAGCCAGGCAAGGTACGGCTGAAAGGACAGGGAGCACCTTTTATTAGGCCAAGGGATACATAGCTGGGAAAAAACCAAACACGCTTTCAAGCACAAAAGCCCTTCGTCAGCTCAGAGTATTTGGGGCAGCATCTGGTGTCTGAGGGTTATAGGTGGTGGGAAAGGTGCTGTGTTACTTACACCAGTTTAGGAGGTAGGTGGTGTTCAGCTCGGTTCTCTTTTTTTCACACGGCATGGTCTCTGTTTCAGACAGCAAATGTCACTTTCTTCCTTCCAGCAGCTGTGATGTTGCTCTGGCTGTACTGCTGTGCTCAAAAGCTGATCTGATTTCTTCAAAGCTTGTCTGCAATGTCATCTATTGACTTAGGAAAAGCTGTGATTTCTGCCTGCACACTTTGCCTTGCTTTTAACCTGGAACAGTTAGATATTCTTACCCAAGTTTCTAGGTAACTGGAGACAATTCCGAAATTCTGCAAAAAATGACAGGAGGTGAGTTTGGGAAATAAAGGGATGCAACTCCTCTGTAATGGCAGTAAAAGCACCAGAGCCAGGCTGACTGAGGAAATCAACACTTGTCTCCAGTGAAGCCAAGGACAGTGCAGCAGCTCCCTCAACAGTGAATTCGGCTCACACCCTGGTTAGCTCTTAGTTTGAGGCTCTGTGGAGACTCCCCTCCCAACACATTCTCCTGAGTTACTCCTGAAAGAAACAGCAGGAGTAGGTGATTTCTGCTATGGAGGTGTAGGAGCAGGTTGCTTCTATCTCTTCCCTCAACATGTCAGAGAAAAACAGACCCTATACCAGCCTGGGAGAAAGAGAAGGATGTGAACAGAAGTCACAAATGTTTATAAAGATGCATGTGAGGAAACAGATGGAAGACATGGCTTAAATTACTTCCCAGACTGAAAAAAAGGTCTCTGTCTCCCATACCATCCAGACGACACCATCAGCACCTCAAACTGTGGCCGGACCTCAGAGAAAGCACCCGTAAGTAGCATCCCTGAGATACAGACCTGCCATCCCTGATAGAGAACGTAAGCTTCTGTGCTCAACTTCCCTGTGAAATCATCCAGAACCCAGAGAGTTAATCTTTCTCCCCAAAAATGTATCCTGTCCTTTCCTTAGCTAGAAGCTAGTCTGGCTACTCATCTTATTTGAAAGAGTGTAGTTTCACTTCCCTGGTGGTGTCAATGCTCCTGTGCCAGAAAACTGTCAACTCTTGTTGGCGGGCGACTCCTTGCCTCGCAGAGGGATGAAACTCTCCTCCCTCAGTGATTCACTGTGCCACTTCCCAGCATGAGGGAGAGCTCATCCCAGCCCTATAATCTGCATTAGTCTGGATGGGAACGGACACCTCAGCAATAAAAGTTCAGAGCTTATTACAGGCTCTTGGCTGATAAAAGAGATAACGGTAATTAACCGCTCTGGGATGACAATGGTTTATTGCTGGCTGATGTCCCGATGCTTTTCTTAAGCATTTTGTAAAAAAAAAAATGGGCCTCACCAAGGATGGAGAGGGCAGAAGGAGAGAGAAAGCAGTTGTATAAGTCTCCAGCTCAGCATGCGAGGCTGGAGAAGCACGCCTAGGTTTTAACGTGAGCTGGAGACAGGATCTGCGCGCTTATCCATTCTCAGACCTGATTTGGGAGTCACAGGATTTCTGTGTGTGGGTGTAGAAAGGCCACTGCTCCCCATCAGTGCAGTTTTGCAGCCATCACATTTCTGCACTTGCCAGAGGTACAAAAAAAATTGTGGTTTGATTGTGTCAGGAGGTACTGAAATTGTTGTCTCGTTTTACTAGGTATTGCTATAATCAAGCCTGCCACACTGAATTTTACAGGAATATCTTGTATTAAAGGAGACTGAGCAATCAAACCCTTGTCACCTTCCTGTGCAGACACCTTTGCCAATCACTTATTTGCAGGGGTGACAACCAGTCTATTTATTCAGTCCTCAGTCTGAAATTGTTCTGTATCTCCATGCGATGATCCACACGTGGGGACACGTCTTGCCACTCTTGATAGAAAGGGGCAGGAACATCTTCTCAAAGCCTCCAGCTTCCTTCTGCTCAGCTCCATACATGTGGGAGTCGCTTCCCAATGTGGATTGCCACTGAGGCACAACTGCCATCAAAAGGAGGTGACCAACTCAGAGGGAAGTAAAATGGCTTAATAGATACCAGCAATCAGCTTATGACCTGATTTCATACTGAGTTTTCTAGGGAAAAAGGGCATTTGTAGTCTATCAGCATAGCACTGAACCATATTAAATACGCCTCCATTTATCTTCAATAAGACTAATACAGTTCCTTATTATTGGAACAATGGTATATTTTTGTCATCCTTAATTATTAACTTATCTGGCTGAAATTGCTTCACTTATGAAAAGGATATGCTACGTAACTATAATAGCTATACAACTCTTATATAACCAACATTTTAAACTTCTTTTTCCAGCTGTTCTTTTCCTTTTTTACTTTGCTTAGAGCTTTTCTATTTTTCTTTGGCATAGGTAAGTAAACCCAAAGGGCTAGATCCTACAGTTACACTGATGTTTTTGGAGCATGGCCTGGAGTTTTATCAGTTTACATCATCTGGGAGTGGGCCCATGAAATTTTTAAAACGTTGAAATAAATGAAAGCAGACAGGTGACAGAGTGACAGCACCAGATGGAGAGAATGGCGATGGCCAAGGCAGCAAAAGTCTTAGCTTTATTTGGAGGAAAAGGGCCCACAAGTACATCTGGTACTGGGAGACTAAACACACAAGCAGATTTGCTAGGAGATGAAAACGGGAGAAAAATGTGGCCTGCACAGAAAAATAACTTCCAGTGTTTTCCTCCAGTGACACTGGCATGCCTTCACCGTCATGTTAGCCCCAAATGCCTTTTGCATGTTCCCACAGCATTTGCCATGCCAGGCAAGAGGAGGCCAGAGGCGAGTGATGGGCGAGGGTACCCTGGAGTCACTCATAGCCAGATGTGGTTCGTAATGGCCTTCACCGCAAAGTTCACCCTGAGCATCTTGGAGGCCACTGGAACAGGTGTCTTTTATACCACGAGTCCAAAATAATACCTTTATTGCCTTTCGGTGCCTGCAGCTCCTTTCCGATGCCCAGCACAGTCGATGTCCCCAGGGTCTCACCGATGGAAGGAGACAGGAGACCACCACTGCTTCTCCAAATGCTGCCCCTCCTCGCTCTCAGGCAGCCTCATGCCCAAGCAGGGCTATGAAGCCAACTGATGGTTGCCCATGAGCTCGCTCTTCTCTGCTGCTCACCCACGAGGAGAGCAGCCTCCCTCGGTTTGTAGTTTCAGTGCTGGAACCCCAGGTCCTTCAGTAACCAGCTCATCACGCCTGCTACCTTGCCACCACCGTTTCATTTTTGCTGCTGAGGACACTGGCCCCAGTGACAATGAAGGGAGGGCTGAATTCCTTTCCCAGCCCGGCTCTCTGTTTTGACAAGTGATTCTTTTTATAAATCCCAGACAGTGCGTCTTTTCACAGGCAGTTGTAAAGCTGGATTTAATATATGTCAGAGAGAATACACGAAAGCTCTCGCACGTTCTACAGCACAGTCTTTTTTTTTCAGCAGCTCTGCGAACGTGTTGACCAGCAGCTGACCTTGCCTCCTGATGCAGTGTATGGCCACCGAAGGATGGACCCCATTCTGCCATCGTTAATATTCCAGATTTCAGTTGACACGCTACATCTGCTCCAAAGACGGTGACTGGGGTCCCACCAGCCATCTACAAAATAACTCATTGCTGGGGGACTGGGGCTACACAACACAACCAGTATGCAAGCACACAGGGTACAGCCCAGGGACCTTTGGTTCCTTGTCCTGCCTTGCAGCACCACAGTTATTCCTCCTCTTGGTGAAGACATTCCCAGTGCAGACGGGGTGACTGCAGCCATGAGAGGACAAGGGGAAGGCAAGGAAGAAAGAGCAAAGTCACCCTGAGGACTAGGTGGGCTGAGCAGGCTGGGCTACAGCCACCTGGAGATCCCTTCCTATCACAGACGTTAAACAAATCCTTCCACATTGGATTTGGTCCACCTACACCTAAAATAACCTAATCATCCTAAAGATCCTTGTCTAAGTCTTTAGCTGGTTTTTCACTTTCCCTGAGAGCTACCTGGCAGTTTCTAAAGTAACTATAATCCCATGGTCCCTTTTTGATCAATTCTGCAACAGCCACCACAGCTACAGCTAGCTGTTGTACTTAGCCTCTGCCCTCCTCCTCCTCAAGTTGTCATGCATCTCTACTCCCTCACATGAAATATTTGTGAAACCTGAGAAGCAGGTCCTGGACCATGAATATTCTACTGATAAATACCTTTCACAAACCACCATCTGGAAGCCAGGCAACCGAGCAACACAAGGTAAACCACATTCTTCCCATACACCCTCTGAAGAGAAGGCTTTCTAAGGTACAGCATGCAGGTTTGATTCATCAAACATCAGTAGAAATGTCTCTGCTGTCTTTTGAAATCTCCCGGGCCTAGCAAATGTTCATCCAGGTGGAGAAAGGTCACATGGAGCCATTCCAGTTCCTAAGTCCCTGCTCTTCAGACAGGTAGGACCGTCACACCAGCTATCTTCCATTTAGGTTTGCGCTATCAAAAGGATTTAGCCGTGTCTGGCTGCCCCTCCTCACGTTCCTTGGAAATGTACCCCAATCCCAGCACGCAGCTATCAGGTGTTAGGTGGGGTACGTGCTTCTCCTGCCTGGTACAGCCCTGCTTTGCCTCAGAAAGGCACAGAGCAGTCCCCAAACCAGGGTGGCTTTAAATCTTGCTATGTCACAAAACGACTTTTTTCTTTCAGAGCTAATACGTAAGTATGTGTCATCCCTCTGGAATATTCTGCCAGTTGTTTGGATATCATCAGTCTATAAAACAGCTCACAGTATTTCCCTGTATTTTTTTCCCTTAAATCCCTTGAGCTGAAATCTGACATTTTTCTTCAACTGCTCGATGTACAAAAGCGCTCAAGATTTGCTCAGCCCATATCCACAACAGCACATGACAACCTGCCAGTGTCACACAGAAAGCCCCGCTCCAGTTCCCCAACAGGCTTGTCCTTTGAGGCAACCAAACGTACTTTGGTTTTCTCGGTAGAGGGAGCTTCTCACACAGCAGTTTGAACACCACCTCCCTCCAGCCCTCCGAAACCACATCCCATGTCTGACAGCACCGGCCCTGGGCCAAACTAAAGTGCAGGAAACCTGAAGGTAGGTGATCAGGGAAAAGTGCTCCTAACCCTAGCAACCACGGGCTGTTTTGTTTATTGAATTGAGAAGGCTTGCAGCCTTCCCAAATTCTTTATAAGTTTTTATAACTATTACTATTAAAAGGCGCATCCTTTCAACGTCCTGGTACCACTCAACAGCAGCTCTGTGGCAGTCAGTACCAGGGCTATGAGAGCTTGTATGAAAAAAAGGGGCTTTCTAATGCTTTTCAATGCCTTTCTTTGGTTCCACTGAAATGCCTCTTAATACTTTTCTTACATTTTCAGCCTACTTTTGTCCGCAGCTCGAATGATCTGTACGTTATTATCAAGTCCTTTTTAGCTGTCTCCTTAGACAAACCTTGTCATTCTTTCTTTGTCCAAAAGTCTTTGCACAGTTATTACTAAGTCCTGCTTGGTAATGAACAGAGTCCTGCACAGTATTGGCAGGGCAATCTGTGATGAGCTCTCACCAAGGAGATGGGTACCCCTGGCATGGACAACGAGAGGTCCCTGCTCTGCTCCCTGCACCACACCTACATAAGCGTGTGTGGGGTGAGCTCCACCAGAGAGCTGATCCAAGCAGAAAAAAAATCAATTTCAAACCCAGTTCATTTCTTCAGTCAGATCAGTTCCCCAACCTGTTTTACTGAGTGACAGCAGAAGCATTTGTACTGCACAGCGTGCCCAGAACAGCATGAGTGGGCGGATGGGATGGCAGGAGAGGGAGGGAGGAGAGGAAGGGGACTGCTTTTTTAAGAAGCACTAACAGCTTAAACGCACTTAAAATGATAATTTAATTGAAGAGACCGGGGATTTTAGTCATACAAAGATACCAAGGGAACCTTAGCCTTTCAAACCAGATTTGCAGATGATGTTTTCCTAAGCCTACACAGATTGTTGGATGATGTTTTGCTCACACCTATAATAATTAAAATTGAAAAACGTCAGCATTTAAAATATCTGTCTCCCCTTCCCTCATCCCCTTCTGATTCCTGTATTTTCTATGCTGAGCATTGCTGTGTGCATTGCAACACAGGCAATTTCACCATAATCTTTAACAGTTATTCGCTCCTCTTTTTGTTTTAAAGCAGCTTCACATCGCAATCTTTCAGCTCACCTCCTCCCTCCTTTCTGCCTAGGGCCTTACATGGAAAACATCATAAACACTTTTAATGGGGCTTCATAAAACCAATTTCAAAACAGTATTTACACCGAAGGTATAAATCTCCCCTTATGAATAAATGATGCTGTTATCCAAGAAGTCCTGCACTTGATCACACTCAGATCAAGAATAATTATTTAGCTCCTTCACAGAGGTTAAAATAACCTCTCTTAGGGCATGGGAAACTTCTTTTCCACGCCTAATTTCAGTCAGCAGACAAATAGGTAAATAAAAGCAGATAACATCAACTGAGATGTAAGAAGGAAAAGAGCTAGTGGGCAGACTAGGCACAACCACAACGAATATAATTCGGCCATGAATAAATTTAGGCTGGAAATGAGGAGACCATTTCCAAATATCAGAGCTGTGAAGTTTCAGACCAGTCTTCAATAAAAGCAGTGGGGGAAAAAAAACCCCAAAACGAACAGGGTTCAAAACAACGCCTCCGAGTTGTCTGAAGGAGACTCTAAGGTATGGCTGCCTGCCCCAGCTGAACTCTGAACCTTGATGCAGCAACCCCTCCCAGCCTGGTGCTCCCAAGTGTCTCCTGTGGCAGCTAAAGGAAGATGAGTATTTGTCCTGCTGACAAAGAGGAAGAGGCACCATCTGACACGTTAGTGTGCTACTTCACTGTGGTAGGGTCCTCAGGAAACACCCTGACACCACGTTCCTCTCTTGAACCCAGCGGTGCTGCAGCAAGGTCCCTCTGCCACTCCAGGGTCCCTGACGGCACCGCGCTGTATCCGGATCTCCTGGGGTGGTCACTGCCTGCCAGGCACCTCTGCCACTGTCCTCTCAAACAGCACACCTCTTGAGGGACGTAACGGATTTTACCTTAAAAAAAAAAAATTAAAAAAAGGCTTTATCTTCCTCACTGACTTTACGTATCTTCCCTCATGCTGTGCCGCTGTGGAGAGGAACTTTCTGCCCGGTTTTGGAGAGCAAGCTGTGTTTTGGAGGAGGGTATCTCCTCTTTCCTTCCGGAAGGCAGACTGCACGGCACTTTCGACTTTGCGCAGGAGACACCTGCACCGCCAGGTCCCGGGTACCTCGACCACCAGCGCAATGGCGCACAGGAGGGGCGTGCAGAGCTGTCCTGCTCCTGCCCCCCGACCCGAAGGCACCCGGGGGGAGCCCCTTGCCCGAGGGACACCGGCCACCACAGCAGCTCCACCGCACACCTGCCAAGGGCCTGTCCCGCCCGCCAAAACCCCTCAGGCCTGACTGGGGGGTGCCCGCTACCTCAGGCCCTGTTCCCGGCCCTACGCCCCCCGCCCCCCCAACCCCC
>JAVJGI010000032.1:29865021-29885600 GCA_035590275.1 Ibycter americanus | reverse complement strand
CGCTCCGCTGCGCTGCGCATCACCGCGACGGCGGCCGGCTCCCGGCGGCCGCCTTAACCCCGGCTCTTCATCCCGCTCACACCCGCCCCTCGGCCTCGTCAGTCCCCAGGGGCGATCCGAAACTTCCCTTCCAGCCGGGAATGCCGGCGGTTTCGTGCTGCTGCGCTCCGCCGGCGGCGGTTCGGTCACACCTGCGGCGCTTCCCTCCCGCCACTCGTGTGTCCGCGGCCGGTGCGGGTGGGCACCGGTGTGCGCGGAGTTACTCGTTGGGGTTTTTGTCGCCAGCTGTAGTAGCGGCTGAGCGTTGAAGAAAATGCTGTAGAATTGAGGTTTGGCCTCCAGATGTTAACCACTGCGCCTTTACAAAACTAGTTTTCGGCTGACGCGTTTTTCCGGCTCAACTTTTCTCTCTTTGCCCGTCCATTTGCAGGCGCAGACCGTTTGTTGTGTGTTTCGGAGGAGGCATTGCTTATTTCACCTTCACAGAACTAAGATTAGTTATGACAGTGATAATACCTCCCTTAGCGCATAGGTTTTCCTGGGGATTTTTAAAACTCCCTGTTAGTTTCTTGCTAGTTTTCTGAATCCCGTATCCAAAAAAACCCCAAAGCTACAGGGTATTAGAAATGCTTTCTCTACATAACTAGACCCCTCTGGTGGTATTTTATTTAGAAGTTCAGAGGTCTGCAGAGAGACTTCCAAAGTTTTGCTGCTCAACACAGAGACATCCAGGCTTTGTTACTTGCAGGTAACGTGCATGTAGAGGAGTGACAGTATTTCTGAATGTTTTTTCACAGCCGGGGAACATGTTTCTGATACGCATTATTGACAACATGTGTGCCTTACAGCGTCAGTTCAATTGTTACCTCTTGCAGGTTCGGGAATGGAAAGACGAAGGCAGCAAAAGATACATGTGCACTGGCCGGCCTGGCTGGTTGACTGTATCACTTCGAGTTGGGAAGTACAAGAAGATTCATAAGAACATCATGATCAACTTAATGGATGTTCTGGAAGTGGACGCTGAAAGACAGGTAACAAAGACATCACAAAGCTTTCATAACAATGAAGTTTACAGCTTTTTTTACTATATTTGTAGCTGAAGAGGCAATTAGATTCCATAAAGAACAAAGGATTTTTGTAGCAATAGACCCATCACATTTCAGGTTTTACAATGTGTGCTTGGATCATTCCGTCAAAAAAACCCAGCATATGGAATTGCTTAGCTTTTATGTGCTGAAGTCTAAAAGACCAGATTGATTTATGGTTCTGGGGACTGAGCAACAAGATGTTGAGGCAGAGGAGGAATCACTAAACAGTTTCAACTATTTTTAGTAGCGCTCTTAGGAAAGTAAGTCTCTGAAGTCTGATAACAGATGGAAGTACAATCCAGTTAGCCATATGTTCTCATTGTTAATGGTGAACACTTAATTTATGGTTGGGGGTGCGGGTGGTGGGGTTTTTTTGTTTTTGTTTTTCAGGTTGTTCGTGTGGAACCTTTGGTGACCATGGGCCAGCTGACTGCACACCTGAATCCCATGGGCTGGACTATTCCAGTGGTACCAGAGCTTGATGATCTTACAGTAGGTAAGGGTCGTTGTGATGACAAGAGACTCACTGATTCTGCTGCATTTTCATTAGCTTTTTATGCAGTAATGTTGCATTATTTCAAAGGCTCCAGAAATATTCTGTTGAACCTTATGTTCTGTTGTGGTATTTATAAGCGCTTACTTTTTTTTTTTTTTTTTTTTTAAATAGTCTTGAAAGTCTTGCCCAGAGCTTAAAAACGGGGTTTTGTTCTCATAAACCACCTTCATTTTGGAGTGTGTTTCATTAGATTTGTTATGTGCTTTCTTGACAAGGTGGCCTGATCATGGGAACTGGCATTGAGTCTTCATCCCATATCTATGGACTTTTTCAACACACCTGTGTGGCCTATGAACTTGTTCTTGCTGATGGAAGCCTTGTGAGATGTTCACCAGTAAGACAAAATGTTATTTTGCTATCATTTACAATGTCGTTGACAGTTGTCGGTATGGATATATGATTTGGTATGACATACTTTTTGCAGACTGAAAATTCAGACCTATTTTATGCAGTGCCTTGGTCTTGTGGTACTCTGGGTTTCCTGGTTGCAGCAGAAATACAAATGATTCCTGCCAAGAAATACGTCAAAATACATTATGAGCCTGTGAGAGGACTGCAGAAGATTTGTGAAAAGTTTACTGAAGAATCTAAGAAAAAGGAGAACAGTTTCATGGAAGGACTTGTGTATTCTTTGGAAGAAGCAGTCATCATGACAGGAGTCTTGACTGATGAAGCTGAGCAAAGCAAGGTAACTAAAGTGAAGTTACTCACAAAGGGAAAAAAAAACAACCCAAAGTTTAACTGAAGCTGTACTGTATGCCAGTATAAAACCAGAATCATTATAAGATTGGAACAGTCTCTTAATATGGGTTTAAAAGTTAGATCTGTCTGTCACAATACTTTAGACTACAGCTCTTTGCTACTACCACGGAGTCTGTACTCTGAATCTCTTCAATCGATAAGAAATGACCCACTGATTTCATTATTCTAGCAAATAATTTAGTCTACAGCCTTTTCATTGCAGTACCTAAAGAGGAAGAGAATTATCTTTTCTCATGTACAGAACAATGCTGTTTTAAACTGCAGTTAATTCAGAGTAACTCTTTACCAGCAAGCTTTTAATACAGTTAATATTGGTAAAACACATCAGGGACATTTGCAGGAGGGACGTGCTAACTGGTCACTGCAACCCTCAGCCTGGATGTTTCTCCTCTGCCATAATGTGTCTTTGGATTAATGGTGGTTTGAGAGATCAGTATTTTAGGAATCCAGTTCTGTCACATTCATGGGCTTTTGGTTGGCTTGTAACAAGCAAGCCTTAGCAAGCCTTTAAATTAAACCTTAATGGCAAGAAAGGTAAGAAGGAGCCATGCATGTGGAGAAATGAAGGTTCCCTCGATCTCTTATGACAGTCTCATTCAAACTGTCGCACTGATTCTTCACAGTAAAGGAATTTGGGGACATACTTAATGTGGTCTAGTAAGGTGTAACTGTTATCCGTGTTGGTGTTTGCTAATGAATGCACGTTTTCTTGTAGATAAACAGAATTGGCAACTACTACAAGCCGTGGTTCTTTAAGCATGTGGAGAAGTATTTGAAAGCTGACACAACTGGAGTAGAATATATCCCTGCTAGACATTATTACCATAGACATACACGCAGTATCTTCTGGGAGCTCCAAGTAAGACGAGTTCCAAAATTAAAATAACATTTGCAGGAAGGTACTCTGCTTTTTCCCACTGTAGGTACAATGTACCTTCTTCCCCTTGGTAATTTCTTTCATGGCAGAAAAAACCAGTGAAGTTCATGGCAAATTTACAAGTCCTGTATTTGGGCAGGACAAATCCAAAGGCACTTGTTTATAGATAAGGCGTTGTATCATAGCCTCCTAAACTCTGTTTTAGTGCTTTTCTGAACTTAAACCTTAAGTACGTATTTCAGCGTTAAGCTTTTATACCTACTAAGTGAATTGCAAAGGCAGATGGTGGAAAAAAAATGAATGTGAAATTATGGCTGAAAATTTGCCCTGTCTAAACTCAGAATAGTAATTATGCAGTAAGGTCGTTTGAATTTCATAAAAGTGTTTGTTGTGATGTGCATTTACGCGAGACTTTATTTGGCATTCTGAAAGATTCTCATTGCTGCATTTCGAATGTTTGGAGTGACGCTGGATCCTTTCAGTTCCCAGAGGAGTTGGCTGTGCAGGAAGTACTTAAAATTTTACAGCTTTAAAATTCCTATAAGAAATGATCTTGTGTGTGTTTCTTCTTGCAAGAGTTCTGTAAGTTTAGCTTCTTAGGCACTCCTTCCTTAGCTGTTTTAAGATGATAGCCTGTTGTTCTCTGAACTTCATTCTCTAAAAGTGTTTGGGGCTGCGTGTTGTGATTCATATGACTGAAAATCAGTCATCGTAACTAAAGGAGGCTTAGGCAGGGCTGTGTACCTAAGTTCAGTCCAGGCCTCTCCTGTTTGTTCATATTTGTATTATAGTAGTTTAGCAAAAGTAGCAGCAGCTGGATGGATTGAAAATCTGGCTTAATATTGCTCTGAGAATTCTGAAGTATTGTCTTTTGGTTCACTTGCGCATTCTTAAGTCAAACTTTTTCTTTCCTTTTTAAAGGATATCATTCCTTTTGGCAATAACCCCGTTTTCCGTTACCTGTTTGGCTGGATGGTTCCACCAAAAATCTCTTTGTTAAAACTCACCCAAGGAGAAGCTATTCGAAAGCTGTATGAACAACACCATGTTGTACAGGACATGCTGGTGCCAATGAAGAGCCTTGAGAAATCTATCCAAACCTTTCATGCTGACCTTAATGTAAGAACACAGGTTTTTAAAATGCAGAAAATCTTGGACTGTGTGTAATAATAACTGTGACTGTTGATCCTAAGGCATAATAGTCTGCTTCTGTAAAAGGTCGTTATTGTATCCTGGGGAGTACTGTGCTTTGCGAGTCTATGATGCAAGGCTGCAGAAGAAATGAACACAGCTTTCTGGAAAAAAAAAAAAAGGGATTAAAAAAAAATGAGATTCAAACTTCAGTAGAAGGCAAACACTTCTGGCAGATTTTATCACGTAGTAAAACTTAAGCTGATTTTTCTTTCACCTGAAATGACTGGTGGTCTCACTAAACTCCAACTGTGGGAATTAATTTCCCTTTCTTGCTTTTATTTCTGATTTTATTTTAGTTAGTATAAGAAGCACAAACTTTGCAATTTCAGTTTTGGACTGGCCTGGAAAAGAAAACTCTTCATTCTCTTTTTACTCAGAATGTGTGTTCAGTTGTTGCTTTGGATCAGGGATGGGTTTGGGGTTTGGTTTTTTTTCATTTCAAATATTTAAGGGGGCGGAGGTGTAATTGTAGGAGGACACAGCACATATTCTGAGCCTCTCGATCTATTTGTGTTATGGTCATTAGAAAGTGCAGATAAGAACCACAGCAAGACAGTTGGAAAGGAAGAGCTGTGTAAGTTTCAGTCCCAAATGGGGAAGAAGTCCCCTTAACTCTTCATTTTGTTACCTTTATGAAGAGAAATCTTAAAGGATTGTTTTGTTAAAAGTAAGTGATAAAGTGTTTTCTTACTTCTGCAGGTGTACCCTCTTTGGTTATGTCCTTTCATATTGCCCAATAATCCTGGTATGGTCCACCCGAAAGGGGATGAAACAGAACTCTACGTGGATATAGGAGCTTATGGAGAGCCCAAAAGGAAACAATTTGAAGCCAGGGCTTCAATGAGGCAAATGGAGAAGTTTGTAAGAAGTGTGCATGGGTAAGGATCCCACTCCTTAGAATAGTTATAATGCCATGTAATTTACACTCGTGTGGTTTAATCCCAGTTACTTAATCCCACAGCACTTCAATGTTACAATAATTTAACAACCGCAATAATTGAAAAGTAATTTTAATTACTAATTTTGATGTTACAATTTTTAGTTATGATTTCACTTTTATTATTGGATTGCAAAACCAACCAAACAAATGAGCGCACTGGCTGAAGTTCTTGCAATGTGTTTGGGAGCTTCAGGTCACCTGTGCATCCTTTCAGCTCCAGGCTGCTCTGGGAGTCGAGCCTCTGCTGCAACAAAATACATCCATGCACCCAGGTGCAGAAAGACCTCAGCAGGTCTGTGCATAAACCAGTTGTGGTCCAGAAGCTGTGGTGGTGTGGGTCGGTGGCCACTCTCAGCCAGGCTGGCTAGCCCAGCCCTCGGGAAGGCAGCCGCTGAGCTTGCATACTGACTTGTTTCAGGCCGGTTCAGAGCAAGTGCTGTTTTGGCCACAGCTGGCCACAGTCCCTTCAAGAATCCCACAGGCTGTTAAAGTTTGGACAGCTTCCCTGCCTGCCTGTCCTTGGGACTGCTGTGGTGCCTGCAGTCCTTGCAGCATCATGCTGCAGCTCTGCCTCGTCCTTGCGCTGGTGTGTCCTTGCACAGCGAGGCCAGCCTTGACTCTCCTCTGCAGTCCCTGTGCGGTGGTGGGAGTCCTTCCTCCCTCACAACTTGTGCTTCCATAGCTTCCTTTTCCCTGCCCCAATTCTTATTACATGGGACCACAGTAGGCATGAGATACATGCCCACCATCTGTCACAGGCTCCTGCCAGCCTCATTTGCTGTAGTATCAGTGGAGAAGCAGTTACAGGCTTGTTTCTCAGGAACAAAAAACAACTACACGGTATTTTCACACCATCAGTGTAGTTTATCCACATTTCTGTTTTGACCTGCTTCTCAGTCTAACAGTGATTACACCCCATGTGGCTGAGTAACAACGGTGAATCTGCTTCAAGATGATTTGGAGAGTGTAAATGACTTTTAACTGCAATAAGTGATCTGCCAGAGAACAAAGCAACCAAAAGATAACTTTAAGCTTTTTTTAATTAACTTGAAATTAAGCTTATAATTTAAACCTTTTTACTAGTAAAGTTTTGTCTCTTCTTTACCTGTCACGGGGAAATGGGCAATGGATAAATGCTTAATCTTACACTTTTGTAATCACATGCAACAATAGAGCTTTTATGTAACAGTTTCTGTTTTACTGCTGTACTCTGATGCAGCTGCATTTTACGAGAGCACAGTATGAAAGTAAGGCAGAGCCTGCAGCTAAATACGGATTTCATTTATTTTTGTAAACGGACCTTTGTTACACTTTGCT
Source organism: Ibycter americanus (assembly GCA_035590275.1). Lineage (NCBI taxonomy): Eukaryota > Metazoa > Chordata > Aves > Falconiformes > Falconidae > Ibycter > Ibycter americanus. The sequence goes on along the minus strand of JAVJGI010000032.1, from coordinate 29,878,866 downwards.
TCATTTACACTATAAATTTATCTTCTTGGCCTGCTCTGATTTGGCAGGCTTTTGCCTTCCTGGTTAAATTGTAAAGTCCAGTTCAAAGGAACTGTTAAAAAGTCAAAGAACATATTGCTACATGTGCCTTGAATGCATTTTGTAACGCAGGCTACTGTGAGACACCATGACTGTACCTCCATGGATCGTAAGAAAGCATGCAGGAAAAATACTTCTCTTTTTTGGAAGCTGGAAGAAAAAGGAAAGCAGGCTTTCAAAAGCAGTTAGAAAAGTATTCGTCAGGGAGGATTTAGGTTATGTGTGGGTTTTGCTGTAAGGGGCTAGACTCTTGGTTTGGGTGAACTTTTGAAGTTCTCTCTAGACTTGTGTTTCTGTGAACACAAGTCATTAGAATACAAGTTGTCAGAAGGTTTGGCTGCCCATGGTTTGGATGTCTAAGCAGGAACCATTGCTTTATACACATTTTTTAGTCCTTCTCCTTTTCTCTTTTTAGTAGCAAAACTAATGAAGGTGTCAATACATTGATGGCTAAAGAAGTGTTCTGAACTGTAGGTTAAAAGCAACAGTTATTTTAATTGATTTCTTTTCCCATCTTCCCCTTCACCAAAAGACTGCAGCAGCATTTGGCTGTTTTCACCGTTACATGTTATTTCCTCTTGGAAAAGAGATCATGGTAATGTTAAATCCACAAAATAATTGGCTGAGTGTCCCAATGTAATCCACATGAGCAATTATGTTTGCTTGTTTTCATAAAGCATTTTTCATGGTTTTTTGGGGTGAATATTTGCTATTCATACCTTGCCCTGTTTGGTTTTGGGTTTTTTTTAGTATTATATTTTAAGTCTTGTGGTGCAATTAGTATTGAATCTCTGTTTTCCCCCCTCTGCAGTTTCCAGATGCTGTATGCAGATTGCTATATGACCCGTGAGGAGTTCTGGGATATGTTTGATGGTTCGTTATACCACAAGCTGAGGGAGCAAATGAATTGCAAGGATGCCTTTCCAGAAGTGTATGACAAAATCTGCAAAGCTGCGAGGCACTGAGCCTGAATGATCTAATCAAGCAATCAGGGAAAGATTAATTTACCTATAGCTAGTCAGTATATCCTTTTAAAAAAAAAGCTTTATTGCTCTCCAAATAAGCTCATTCTTGTGGATGTTTAAAGGTATGAATTCCTGCTTTATAAATTTATGTTTAGTATTTCTTCGTATGCTTTAAAACCAATTTTCCAAACTCAAAGTGATTGTTTTTAAGAACTCTTAAGTGCTAGCCTTTGTATCTAATGTAGTGACATAGGTGAATTCATCTATTTCCAAGCAGAAGAAAAATAACTGGAAAGGATGAAGATACCGGAGTTACACCAGCTGTGTACTATAGATATTTAACATTACTTTTGGAAATGATAGGGAGGACTCAGAAATAGGTGCCAAAGCTGAACACATTGTCAAATGAATCACGATGTTAGAAACATTTGCCTCCGGTCGGTAAGCAGTAGAACAGCTTAGCAATGGTACCATCATCTTTGGCTGTTGTGTGGTACCAGGCTGCTTGGGTTACATGGTACTGCAACCACAGCAGAGCAGTTAAAACTCCCTAACAGCAGCTTCAGTTTCAAAACCAAGCATTGAGGTGTGAGGAAAATGCTTTTTACTTGTGCCTATCAGATTTGTACTGATTTTGATTATAAAGTGTAAGTGGATATAGGTTTTAGGTCCTTTGTCATTGGCTAACAGTGCATTGGGCTTTTGCCCCAAAATATCATAGTTCTGGCTTTGCAGACTACTGAAGAGAATGCTGCTATTTCATATAGCCAAGCTTTAATTTCAGTTTTTACTCGTGGGTCAGTTTATGTGGATTTTTTTGGTTTTTTGGGGTTTTGGGGGGGTTTTGCTTGTGGCTTGATTTTAGTGCCTTATAAATACTGAGTTGGAGGAAGATGTGGGTTGTTTCACACCGTTCTGTCCTAGCCATAGGAGAAGGAAGTCAAGGCTTTGTTATATGATATTTTTTAGAGCAAGTGGCCGTGGATAAGAAGAACTCTTGTGAATCCTGATACGCACAGGCTTTGGTTCTGACTCGAGTGACATTTTTGCTTTTCGTTTTAGCTGGATTAGATTGATAGGCTTTGTAAAAGGACTGTTTCAGTCACCTGGAGAGGAGATCAACAGCAAGTACTGTTCAGTTTCCCCTCCTGCTGCTTGCTGGTGAAAACGGCACAGTCATGGACTTCATGCAGTCAAGTGTAGAAGTGTGGAAATGTTTTGAACCGAAGCCCATGTCTTGTCCAAGCAGTACTTAAAACTGTTAACTTGAAACCTTACTGTACTGGAGGGAAAAGAAAGTCTTTTTATTGAGGCTTGTGTAGGGGGTAACATGAAGAACTTGTTAAACAGTTACCAGTGGGAGGCAGTGTGGTTTTTATATGAGTGCTAAACCAATGATTTTATTTATTGATAGATGGATGTTTATGGTCCAGATGAAACCAATGATAAAGCAGTAACAAGAATAAGCTTGGCCTGTTTACTCAGTGATGCATGCTGGACAAATCGTGTGCAAATAAGGTACCCCTGAAAATCCCGCGCAGGGGACTGGTAGCAGGGGCAGCCCGCCAAGGGGAGACGCAGCCGGTGCAGAGCGCCTGCAGGGCTGCCCAAGCCGCGGAGCCAGGCAGGAGGTGGAGGTGCGTCAGTGATCCAGGAGTGTCTGCTACACTGCTCCAGGCTTCAGGGGTACACAGGAAGGCAAACGCTGATGCTCAGGGTGTAACCGGCCTTCCTGCCCTTGTGAGGGAGATGACACAAGAGCTGTATCCTTGTCCCTGGGCAAGGTGACAATTCAGCCCAGGGCTTGTACGATAATCTGCACAGAGCAAGAATGGGTCTGGTTAGCTTTTAAAGGGTGATGTTAAACAGCTAGAGGATATGCAAATACTTTTACTTAGGCTGTGTTTCTCTCACTTATGTACTGATGATCTTTAGGTATGCACTGTATTTGGTTTTTTCACTCTTTAATTTATTGGCAAACTTTGTATGACGTGATTGGGTACTGTAACTGTATCAGTCATGCACATGCATAATTGCTGTTGCTCTTGATTTTCGATTGTACGGGCTGTTTAAAATAAAGATCTAGCCAGCGTACTGTTCAAAGTGGTGTCTTTTACTGAGTGTTTACTTACTTTTCAGCAGCTGTGTTTATCATTTCTGGCTCTTAATGTGTTGTTACGAATGGTCAGCAGTAACTGGGAAGAGCTGCTGCCTGGGTGAGAGACCAGAGGCATGGTGAGGTGGCTGGGAGACGAGGGCCCTAGCACTGCAGACAGCTTTGAAGGAATCTCTTTGAAGTTTGTGAGTCTACACTTATCTCTGCCCCAAGACACACCTGTACAAAACAAACACTATAGCAAAGCCTTAACCCTTCATTTATGCCCCACTAACTCCACATTGCCTCACAATGCCAGTTATCCTGGTGGGGTTTTTTTTTTTCACCTCTCGCCTCATTCTTTCCCTGTGACATTTTGTCCAAGGAAGACAAACCACATTTTGGATTTGGGTGCGGTAGCCATTGACATGGATAGCTACTTCATTCTTCTCGCTGCCCCCTAATAAATCTAATCCCTGGTTTGAATGAGCAGCCACAGAAGCGAGGATGAAGATTCTGCACTCTTCAGCTCAAGGAGTTTCACATCCACATCTCTTTCCTTGGGAAATGCCTTCACAGCAGCTCCACAGGCTTAGTCAGAGGCAAGCCTGCCCCTTCCTTGGCCACAGCTGGTGCATCCTCTCCCAGTGCTCTCTTCCCAGGGAGAAGCTCCCAGGCTTTCTCCTGAAATCCGGGCTGCCGAATGCCTCAGCCCCACTGAAACCGCAGCTCAGGTGCCAAAGCCCTGCAGCCCTTTGGTGACGTTCGGTGTTGGCCCTGACTTACCGCAGCCCTCACCTGTCACCCCAGCAGCGTCCCTGCAGCCTGCCCTCGCCCCCGTCGCTGCTCCGGCTTTTCCCTTCAGAGACCTCCCTCCTCCTTTGCTTGCCTCTCTAGAACAATAATCAGGATTTCCTTAAATCACTGCAATTTTACCTGTGTTCAATTATCTTCCCCACCAAAGGATAATTGTAGATTAATTAGCATACTTAATCAGCCACAACTAACATGTAATTACACCTAGATTTAATTATTCCAGTCTGGTCTAAACACTAGAATGAGACTTCATAAAGCTTAATTCTTAAGTGAACCAGTGTACTCCCGGTACATTTTTATGGTCATCCTTTGTTACCACTGACACAGCTCTCTGTTTCATTTCAGTTCCTCCATCGCCTCTGTGTTTTAATATCCTACAAAATTTGGAAAGATGACATTAATTCCCCCATTTCCCTCCAGCTGCTTATAAACATTCACATTGCTAATTCAAGTGAAGCTGTATGTTGCAGCTTGCCCTGAAGATCCTTGCGGGCAGCTACTTTAAAGATGGGACAGGGCGGGTGTGTAGGCGGTTACTGAAGCCCTAACTACTCTGCTATACGTGTGTTTTTTCAGACCCAGCTCTTCGTTGAGTTCTACTGGTGGGTGTTCGGCTGTGGTAACACCACCGTGCCTGTAACAGGTATGTGCAACTTCTTTAAGTAGCGTCGTTTGGACCAAGTGTTGAACGCTGAGTGAGCTGTGCGTGCCAGCAGACCTTCCTGCGGAGGACATGCAGTACCTGGCATCCTCTTCTCAAGTATGTCGCTTTTATAAAGTCTGAGGTTGAAATAATGAGTTACTCAACAGAAAAGTTAGACCGCTGATGGTCTAAGAAAGAATATTTTATTACCGCAGGACAGGAGTTGTTGCCTATCTGTTGACTTGCGTGCCAGCATGCTGTAAATATTTCCGTCTACCTGACTCATCCTCTGGTGTGTCTGCCATTTATTTATTCACTGATTTGGGCTCTCCAGCACCATCTTATGTTTGGAAAACAGTGATTTCTTCAGAGATACCTCAACAACGTGGAGCAGAAATAAAACCACTCCAGCTGTTTTTAGCAACAGGCTTGAGCCGCTCACTGTGGAAAGAGGATGCGATCCAGCGGGCTCAAATTATTGGCTGGATTAATCTCATTAGTCTTAATGAGCATGGAGGTGAACAGAGCTCTTAAAAGCCTGGCTATTCCCTTATAAGCACAGCTGTAACTTGAAAAGTGGTTTTGGAGCTAGGGCTATTTGATCAGAGAGAAGCGTTTGAATTACAAGTCCTGTTCACTGTTCAGATTTTATATTTTTTTTTATTCCTGCTGGAACTGCAAGGTTAACAGAGCTGGGCAATATTGAAAGCTAGATTTCGTTACGCCTCCTCCATCACAGGATAGCCAACTTCTGGCCACCCCACTGAAAGCTGCCAAGTTATATTCAGCCAAGACTGATTTCCAAGTACTCTCTGGAGACCAAGACAGACCTTTGTGGAGCTGTCAGCCCGCAGTGCCACCACGGCAGTTTGCTAACCTTGGCCACAAGGACGGGTCAGAGCGGAGGGCTATCCTGAGGTCTCCCGTCAGTATAGTTCCCACCTGCTTCACAGGGTTTTCACGCTAGCAATTTCAAAGCCCTCTGTGCTGAAAGTGAGCCTTGTTACCTTCCTTCCTCAGATGGGTAAACAAAGGCACAGCCTGAGAAGGTGATTTTTGCTTGGGGCTGTTGAGCAGAGTCAAGTGCCGGCACTGGGAATGAGTCCAGACAGCCTCATTATCCATCGCCTCCCCACTCCTTCCCAGGCTGCCTCCTCTAACTCCGTGCAAGCTATTTCCCTACAACTCTGCTGCAGGCAAATTGTATTTCACAAGGTACAACCACCACCCTGGCACCTGTGAAGTGCCGTGAGAGCCCGTGGGTCCTTAACGCTCCCGTGCCCCTACGCGGTGGGGAAGCACCAAGGTCTCTTCGCTTTCCTGGGAGGGGAGAGGGGCAGCAATACCAACCTGCCTGTCCACAGAGGGAACCTCTGGTGGGGCTGGCGAGTGTTTCTCAGTCCCAGTTCAGTGCTTTAACCACACAACCATCCCGTCTCACATCAATGTAGTGTCAGTAACGTGCCCTCAGTCTCCCCAGAGCTGCTCAAGATGATTTTCTTGTAAACCAACATGAAACCAGACCTACAGCAAGCAGGCACTCCGCTTCAAGTTGCTCAGGTACCACTGTGTGTCACAGCAGTACAGGGACTGGTATCTCGTCTTCTGAGGGTATTTTTCATGCTCATTGATGTCGGAGCAACCAACACCTACAGGGTTCTGGAAGGAGAAGATCTCATGTGCTTCCCCATCCAGAGGGGGGGCGGGGGGGGGAGGTGCAAGTGGGGCAAAACCAGCGCCTTCACGTGGCCAGGCTTTCAGATGCAAAAAAATCACAGAATTGTTTAGGATGGAAAAGACCTTTAAGATCATCAAGTCCAACCATTAACCTAGCACTGCTAGGTTAGTTCACTAGACGAGCCGGGGGCTGGAGCACATCTCCATATGAAGACAGGCTGAGTGAGTTGGGGTTGTTCAGCCTGGAGGAGGCTCCAGGGAGACCTTATAGCAGCCCTTCAGTACCTAAAGGGGCTGGCAAGAAACCTGGAGAGGGACTTTTCGCAAGGGCATGTAGTGATAAGACAAGGGGGAATGGCTTTAAACTGAAAGAGGGCAGATTTGGATTAGATATTAGGATGAAATTCTTTACTGTGAGGGTGGTGAGGCACTGGCACAGGTTGCCCCAGGGAGGCAGCAGGCTTCCCTAAGAAGTGGGTCCAGTCGGCATATTGGGCCTTCTGTTCCCATCAGAAGGGAGTCTCCTGTGACAGTGTCCCATCATTTTTCTTTATGGAAGCAGTTTGGATGCAAGGCATGGGCTGACTTCAGCGCAGCAACACCTCCACACCAGATGAACCATCATCCTTGTTATTGCTGGGTTCCACTTGCGGAGCCCCATAGCAGTTGTGCAAGGGCAGCCAGGAAGATGGGGCAGTCCCAGGGGAGGTGTGCCTGCTGTGCCAGGCAGGGACTGGTGGCCATGGCCCCCTGTCCCTTATGTCACTGTGTTCAGCCAGGCGGAGAGAGGACAGGGAATCCTCCATATCCTGCATCCAGTCCACCTGTCGGGCACATCCCAGGGAAGGTAGGGTGTGATTCCAGTAGCCTGTCTCTCTCTCGCTCCCCCTGATATCCTGATATCCATCCTGCTCGCCTCCCCCCAGAGCTCTGTCCCTAAGCAGAGGGGCTCCTTTCCCTGGGTGCACTCCCGTGCTGGCGTAAGAGCAGGGCACAGCTGGCAGCCCGGCACCGGGGTGGCTGCCCGTTCCACCGCAGCCCTGCCTGTGCAGCTGCCTCACGCCTGGTGGGTGCAGAGCCTGGAGAGGCCATGGCTTTCTGCCGGGTGGCTACCATTGCCCCCTGGTTGAGTTGGCAGGGCTTCAGCACCCACGCTGCACGCCCACCCTGCACCCTGCCGTGCAAATTGCCATGCCAACTGCAGTGCCAGGCCCTGTTTGCTCACCCTGTTGGTGGTGCTTCTGGTTGCTAGCACTCCCCAGGGCTCCTGGCCCTGCCCAGGTCTTGCCAGCCACTGTTGCACGAGCTGAGGGCTCCTGGTGGGTCCCTCCACTCCCCTGAGGTTCCCCCAGTTTGGGAAACCCCCAGTGCACCGCGCTGGAGCACTCCACCGCATCATGCTGCTCACCTTGGTGACTGATATAACAGTATTTAGCTTATCTTAACCAAACCAAGGCTATATTGCAGGGGAGGGAGGAGAAGACACACTAATCAGTGTTAGCCTGGACAAGCAGTTCTTCTCATCGCAGCGGTCTGTAAAGAACTCGATGAGCTCTGCGGGCTCGAGCACGCTCACCAGTCGCCTACTGCTAGCTGTAGTGAAGGGCTGCCGTGTCACAGCCTCCCCACTGAAATGAAAACTGTCCAGTTCCCCAGCAATTACGAAGATGTCTTCATGTTTGACCTCTGTCAAGTTGCCTGTTCCCCACTCAGCTGGATAAAGGAGAGAAGCCACGCAGAAGCCTGCTCCTCATCCCTAGCCAAGGTGGACTATTTCAGACTAAAGCTTTCCCTGTCTGCTTTGAGCCCTTTAGGCTTTGTTCTGGTTCTCCATGGGGAAGCTGCCAAGATGAATACAGCTCCACGAATGGGTACTAAGGGAAGGGCTCCTACCTGCACTGCTTCTGCAACATGCTGCTGATGCTGCTAAAGTAAAAACTGGCTTTCAAGCAACAGAATATGACCTTCTGGGAGGATACAAGGAGCTCCTGGCACCTAGAAGGACTCAAACCCAGCAGCCCTCATCCATGAAGTGCATCTGCTTGCTTGCAGCTGATGCAGAGCAAAACTAATAGGAAGGGTTGTCTGAGCATCCCTTGAAAAGGGCAAAGGCCTGAGGATGTGGGCAGAGATGACGTGGTTGCTGCTGAGCTCCTGCCCCTCTGCTGAGCACCAGCCAAGCTCACCCACCTGCGGGCAGTGCGTGCTCAGCGGTGGGTGCTCAGCGTGCTGCTGTGCACAGGGGGCATCTTTCCCTTGACCTGGCAGGACATGGCGCCGTGGGCCTTTATTCACCATTCATTCTTTAGCAACCTGTTCTGGGCAAGAACAGCGGCACCCAGGGAAGGACTTACCTCCTCTTCAAAGGATGGGTGTCTGGCCAAGTCACCCAGGTTTCCTTGATAATCACCATGGAGAGAAAAGCACCCCCTGAGGTCAGTCTGCCCTTCTATCACAGCCAGCCACCTGATGTGGGACTTCTGCTGGGGTGCTGCTCTGTTCAGAGGACACACCAGCTGGCTGAAGCTGAGGAGGACCGCCTGCCCTTACTTTGGCTCCAAAGACTTTCGTCCTCTCTCAGGGGTGCCGATAATGCATTGGGGATGGTCATGGAGGAAGCTCAGAGCCTGACTGTTCCTGCATCCCTCTCACTGCTGTGTCCGTTCACTCACCTCGTTCCCACTAAAGAGCCGGTAGGACTTTCTGTTGAATCTCTTGGCACATGACCAGAATGGGGGTAGGCTGGAGTACGCTGGTGTCTCAGCAGGCTTTGGGTTGTAGGAGCCTGGCCCCACCGCATAATGTGCAGAAGAAAAGCTGTTACACTTCAGTTTGCTCGTAAAAAGAGCTGCACAACATTGGAGAGCCACCCATCCATCCACCCATCCCTCGGTTCCCCTGGAGCCTAATGCATCCCCACCCTGGGCACCTGCTGCACCACCAGGGATGCCAGTTCCACCCTGGAGTGTTCCCAGTCTGAGCTGGGTGTCCTGGACCACCATGGGCAAAAAGTCCCTGTGCAAGAAGCTGCTTCCTAGCAGGCACAGACAATCTGGGAGGTGAGAAGAGCTACACCGCTAAGCCCAACTCTCCCCATGCATCGGGGCAAGGCTGGCCAGAGGCCTCACCTGGCTGCCAATGTCCCTGGGGAGCGCCAGCAGCCCCACACTGGCAGCTCTAGTCCCTGAGGGCTGTGGGGATGGTGGCAGCCCTTGCCATAGCAGCCATCACTGTGGCAGCCAGTATCCCAGCTGCCCAAGGAATGTCCCCTCCTGGGAGCAGTCAGGGCTGGCAGACAGCAGGGTCAAGGCAGGGATCCTGGTTGTAACAGAGCTGCCAGCACGCAGGGGATGTGCAGTAATTTTATATCCCCCAGTAACTTCCCGAGGGGTGAATCTAAGACAAGCCCTTCAACTATCACTTCACTGGGCATAAAAACATTGTCCTGCAGTCGTGCAGTTACAGTAACATCACTGCAGGGAAGGAAAGTATTCGGGAAAGTTAGTCAGCCAGGTGTGCGAGCCAGCGCTGTGGGCTCACGGACCCTACAAGCTGTGTAAGAGCATGGCCAGGGTCAGGCAGGGTGTGCCACCTCTCTGTGCCAAGATCCCAAGCCCAAACTGCAAATCCAAATTCGGCCACTGAATGACTTGGTCTCCCACCTGCCCTGACTTCTCTTCCCTAGCCCTGGCCTGGTGTTACCTGGGGATGCTGCTGAAAGGAAAGAAACATTTTCCACCACCCCAACGGGCATCTAGGACTGTGGCTTCTCTGAGACTGACCCCCTCAATTGCTTTGGCAAGGGGCTATACCCAGCGCTGCTGCACCAGGGACTGATTTGAGGCAGCTGCCATTGCCTGCTTGGTCCTCCATTCATCTTCCCCTCATGCTCAGCATTTTGCTCCTGGAAATCCCTCAGGGCAAAGAGAGGAGGCCCTAGAAGAGAGCTGAGACCCTTGGTCCTGGCATATGCAGGGCAGACCTCTTTCAGGCCATGCATTTGGCCCTGATGGCATAAATCAGCCCCCAGCAAAGCATCAGGCAAACAGTTTGGTGAAAGACTGCAGGGACAGCAGTACCTTTATTAGATTCCCTTGGCACAGCTGGAAAAAATAAGGAGCACAGATAGGCTTTCAGGCACATAACCCCTGAGCTTAGCCCCACGTTCAGTCCTGTCTGCTGATTTAATATGAGATATCAGCTTTCCCCTCAGACCATGTCTCTTGTCTAGCCTTAAACCCTCCCAGTTAAAACACTGCCCCAGTGAATCAATCCAAGATGGTTTTGTCCCTTTGATCAGCACAGCAGGCAATAAGTCACTAATGGAAACGCGTTTCACTTCTCTGGCTCAAACAGGTGATAGAAACAGCGAAAGACAACCCTGCTGTCCTGAACCGTCTGGCAAATATCTCCTGCTTCCTGGGCAAGAAGGAGATGGCCAAAGGGATGTGCCACACAGCACTGGAGGTCCCACAGAACCCACTGCTCAGCCAGGCATACTGCACCCAGGTGCAGGTAAGTCCTTGTGGGGGCCAGCACAGCATGCTGGGTGTCCCAGGCATGGGCAGGTTCCCATGCTACAGGGACCTGTCCTGCTCCTCCAGCCTCCGAGACAGCCACAGCGCTTCTCCCAGACAGCATTTGCATTGCTTGTGTAATTGTGGTGAGAAACACACAGGGAGAAGTAACTGCCTGAAAAAAACAGTGGAGGCTGGTCTGAGAGCGAAGTTGCTACCTGGCAGCCAGGAAATCTGGCTCCGGCACTGAGGTGCTGAGGGACTTCCCCAGGTCCCTCTGGGCAATGTTTCACGGGATGCTGAGTCACCTTGCAGAACTGGCTGAATCATTTAATGACTTTAATGCTGCTAAATCACTCAGGAGCATTGAAAATGTGCTCTTTAATCCCTTGATTTTGCCCATTTCCAGCCCCCTGTAAACATGAGTGCGCATTAATGAGTATTTCCCATTAAAGAAGAATCATGAAGATTTACCCCAAATCCCATTTTTAAATAAAACAAGGACTCATTCTTACTTCCTTATATTTAAACAGGATTATTTAACTCCTCATAAAATGAGGCTCAGTGAAGTGAAATTTCCTCCTCTAGCGGAGTACTTTAATATGTGCTTACAACTGCTCTTCAGAGATGTTTAACTTCCTTTGAGCTCGAGGTAGGATGCTGAAAAGTGCAGTGCGGAGGTGTTCACTGGGTGCCAGGTGATGTCTGTCTGCCAGATTGGACTGGAGGAAGCTGAAATGACATAAGAAAAAGGCTTTTGATTTCTCAGCCCTTCTTCAGGCACACTCCTATGGCCAAGCAGTTCAAGCTCAGAACACGTTAGGGCATGCTGCCCCCATGTCCTGAGACTGAGCCTGGAAGGGGGAACGGATGAGCTGGTTGCTTTCAAGGACCGCATGATCACTGAGAACCAAATTTACAGCCAAGGTCAACAGGGTGAGCAGCATCTCAGGGGCTTGTGCCACTTTTCCTGGTACTGCTACCCATGAGCCAGCCTGAGGTCACACTTTGGAGACTGGGGTGCTGGCACCGGGCAAGCTGGCCTGGCTTGCTGGTCTGGCTTGGCACGGCCAAGGAGCTGACCTGATGCATGCCAGTGGTTTGTACTTCTATCATTTCATCATCATCCTGCAACTGGGCACAAGCTGATGAGTTTCTTCTGGTCTCCAGATCCACATGAAGATGTGTCTGCAAGATCTGGAATGCGACTAGATGGGACAGGGCCCACTGCCTGCCAGGAGGAAGCTCACGCATGCTACAAATGACCTTGAAAGGGTCCTCAAGGTTTGTCTGTATCTAAGGACAAACCTGGACATGGGCCAGGTGAGGATGGGTACATCATACCCTTGAGATCCCAGGGAGCTCCTTGCAGTGTCCCCAGGTTTTCATTAACCCTCAGCCCTAAAGTCAGACCACAAAGACTGAGGACACTGGCCCTCAGCTGCCTCTCCCTCCTGTTGGGCTCAGCTCTAATTACGTGCGAGGGAGATGAAGGGGTGCAGCAGGACTGAAAGCAGGAACAGGGAACAGAGGAGTTGCCACAGTTAACATCACCCTTGGCTAGGAGGGAATTCTGAGGGCTTTACGGGAGTGAAGAGCCACCAGGAGGCATTAGACACAAGGATGGAAACAGGAATCCATCCCCATGTGTATGCTATGGACACGGTGCTGCGAGCGTATCAGCCACACTCCGTTACTCCCCTCCCCAGAGCCCAGTGGGGAATGTCATCCTCAGAGGCAGCTGTTGGGCTCTTTTCTCCTGACAGCCCCATTTTGTCAAGCCCCACCTCTATTTACTATCTTTTGCTATTACATGCGGGTGGATGCTGTGCAAGAACTGTTCCTAGCGGATGAAACTCCTGGACAGAGCCGTGGAGTTTGACTTGGGTGATACCACACCCTAACTGCAGCTCTTCAGCAGCAAATACCTGTGGCTTAAAAGCCAGGAAACACTCACCATCGAGTGTTTCCACTTGCGGTCGAGCGCTTCAAGCAGGCCATCAGACTGGAAAAGGTGGGCTCTACCGAGAGCCTGCAGTGCCTCCTGGAGACACTGCTCATGCTCTTTGGTCAGATGAAGCTGAAGACGGAAACGCTGATGCAGGAGGTGGAGCATTAAGAAAGCTGAGGAGAAATTCCCATGGTAGCACCTGCAGCAGGAGCTGAGGACAGCCTGCGCAACCGCACGCCAGAGGTGATCCAGGTCTCCAAATCCATGATCACTCAGGGGAGGACGGAGCTGGTAAAGCTGCTGTTTGAGATGATGAAGGTTGATTCTTCCAAGGGCACGATGAACGAACAGTCACTGTCCCTCTGAGTCGCTGGGGTGGCAGCAGGTTCTGCAGAGTGGCTGGTTGTCTCATGAGCTGTCAGGACCCTTCCAGTTTTCTAAAACCTTGTTAATTAAAAAAAGCAAGAGGCAAATCCCTTGTGGTGTTAGCCCTCTGAACCTCCAGCCCCCAGCCTGGGTAGGTGGCAGAGAGCCTGGGGTGTCCCCTGCCTCTACCACATCCCCAGCCCCAGGCTGGCTGAGCCATGAGGCAAAGGGCTGCTGCTCCTGCCCTTGCTGCAGGGCTGCTGGATTTTGGCGACACCGGAGCGGGTGGCATCCCGCTGGACCAGCCTGGTATCAAATGATGAATAAAATTGGATGCATTGTTAGTAGTTTAAGACAACTAGAACAAATGAGTTGTTAATGGTTAATTCAAGATATAAGCATTTCTGTATGCCCTGCTAAGTGCTTCGTTTAGCAGCGGCAAGTTCTTCGTTTAAAAGCACCACCACGAGCTGAAGGGTTCACCACAAGAAGCGCTAATTAGGGGAAAGGTCATTCTGGCGGGGGGGAGATTGTGACCCCCGACTCAAGAAGCAGCTGAGCCTGAGTACGTGAAGTAATTAACGTGAGCAGGGAGACTTGACAAATAGGAATTCGGACAAATACTATTAAGTGATGAGCGAATCACGCAGCTGGTAACCGGGGGGGCTGATGCTTTGCGTACCGAAATGTACAATCTGGTAGACGGGCGGGCACCGGGGCGCAGCGCGGGGCCGCCC
>JAVJGI010000032.1:29826021-29860952 GCA_035590275.1 Ibycter americanus | reverse complement strand
CCCCCGCTCAGGCCTTGTCCCCCCGTTCCGTCCCCTGCAGAGCTGGCCAGGATGTACAAAAACGAAGGGAACGAGTACTTCAGGGAGAGAGACTACGGGAGAGCCGTCATCGCCTACACCGAGGGGCTGAAGAAGAAATGCCAGGACCCAGAGCTGAACGCCGTGCTGCACACAAACCGAGGGGCTGCACAGTTCCACCTGGGTAACAGCCTGCGCCATCCTGCCTCAGGCAGGGCTGGGAAGGGGGGCTCTGCGGTCCAGAGTTGCTTTTTCTCCCCATTTTGGCTTTGCTTTTTCTTTACTTTTGTTGTGATACAGCATGCTAAATGGCTTATGCATGAGAAAAAGACACCTTGAACTCTGGAGGCCTGGCTCACTTCAGAGCAGGGCTGCACACAGGGTTTGTGATTTGTTCGTTGCAACTGTTACCTGCTGCTCAAGCCTTGGCTCCAGAAGAGGGCAAAGCTTTTTTTTTTAGATTCATAGGTTTTAGAATTGTAGAATAGTTTGGGTTGGAAGGGACCTTTCAAGGCCATTTAGTCCAACCCCCTGCAATGAGCAGGGACATCTTCAACTAGATCGGGTTGCTCAGAGCCCCGTCCAGCCTGACCTTGAATGTTTGCAGGGTTGGAGCATCTACTGCCTCTCTGGGCAACCTGTCCCAGTGTTTCACCACCCTCATTGTAAAAAATTGCTTCCTTATATCTAGTCTAAATCTACCCTCTTTTAGTTTGAAATAATGGTTTGTTCTATCACAACAGGCCCTGCTAAAAAGTTTGTCCCCATCTTTCTTATAAGCCTCCTTTAAGTACTGAAAGGCTGCAGTGAGGTCTCCCCAGAGCCTTCTTTTCTCCAGGCTAAATAACCTCAACTCTCTCAGCCTTTCCTCACAGGAGAGGTACTCCAGCCCCCTGATCATTTTTGTGGCCTCCTCTGGAGGAGGTCAGTGTCTTTCCTGTGCTGAGCGCTCCAGACTGGACACAGCACTCCAGGTGGGGTCTCACCAGAGCGGAGCAGAGGGGCAGAATCACCTCCCTTGTCCTGCTGGCCATGCTGCTTTTGATGCAGCCCAGGATACAGTTGGCTTTCTGGGCTGCAAGTCCTCATTGCCAGGTTCATGTCCAGCTCTTCATCCACCAGTACCCCCAAGCCCTTCTCAGCAGGGTTGCTCTCAATCCCTTCATCCCCCAGCCTGTACTGATATCAGGGGTTGACCCTACGCAGGTGCAGGACCCTGAATTTGGCGTTGTTGAACATTATGAGGTTCACACGGGCCCACTTCTCAAGCTTGTCCAGGTCCCTCTGGATGGCATCTCGTCCCTCAGACGTGTCAGCTGCACCACTCAGCTTGGTGTCATCTGCAACCTTGCTGAGGGTGCACTCAATCCGACTGTCTATGCCATTGATGAAGAGATTAAACAGTGGACATTGAGCTATTGACCACTACCCTCTGGATGCGACCATCCAACCAATTCCTCATCCACTGAATAGTCCACCCACCAAATCTGTATCTCTCCAGTTTAGGGAGAAGGATGTTGTGGGGTACCGTGTCAAAGGCCTTACAGAAGTCCAGATAGATGCCATCCGTAGCTCTTCCCTTGTCCACTGGTGTAGTCACTCCATCATAGAAGGCCACTAGGCTGCTCAGGCAGCACCTGCCCTTGGTGAAGCTATGCTGGCTGTCTTGAATCACCTCCCCATCCTCCATGTGCCTTAGCATAGCTTCTAGGAGGATCTGTTCCATGATCTTCCCAGGCACAGAGGTGAGGCTGACAGGTCAGTAGTTTCCAGGGTCCTCCTTTCTCCCCTTTTTAAAGATGGGTGCAATGTTTCCCTTTTTCCAGTCACCAGGGACTTCACCTGACTGCCATGACTTTTCAAATATCATGCAGAGTGGCTTAGCAGCTACGTCAGCCAGTTCGCTCAGGACTCTGGAATGCAAGGTCCTGTAGACTTATGTATGTTCAGGTTCCTCAGGTGGTCACAAATCTGATCTTCTCTTGCAGTGGGAGGGACTTTGCTCCCCCAGTCCCTGCCTTGCGGTCCATCCACTCGAGAGGTGTGGGAAGAGAGACTGCCAGTGAAGACTGAGATAGAAAAGTTGTTGCGAACCTCAGCCTTCTCCTCATCTGTTGTTACCAGTTTGCCAGTCTTGCTCATGGTGGGGGCAGGGGGGCAGTACGCTTTCTCTGACCTTCCTTTTCTGGCTAACATACCTGTAGAAGCCCTTGTTAGTTTTCTTTGTACCCCTTGCCAAGTTCAGCTCCATACATGCCTTGGCCTTCCTGACCCCATCCCCACACAATCAGGCAGTGTCCCTATACTCTTCCCAGGATTCTGTCCCTGCTTCCACTGCCTGTGCATTTTCTTCTTGCCCTTTAGTTTGACCAGCAGGTCTCAACTCATCCATGCCAGTCTCTTGCCTTTCCTGATTTCTTACACCTGGGTATCAAGAGCTCTTGCGCTTATGAAAAGCATCCTTAATGATCTGCCAGCTCTGTTTTGCTCTGTTGTCCCTGAGGGCAGTTTCCCAGAGGATCCGATTGACTAACTCCTTGAAAAGCTGGAAGTTTGCTCTCCTAAAATCCAGGGTCCTGACTTCACTCTGTGCCTGACCCATATCCCTCAGGACTGTGAACTCCACCAGCGCATGATCACTGCAGCCCAGGCTGCCTCCAGTTGATGTCACCAATTAGCTCACTTGCCTTGGTGACCAACAGGTCCAGTATCGCATCCCCTCTGGTAGGGCTGATGCTGAACAAATTCACAGTGTGACTGGAAGTACAGGGGGATGCCTTGAGCTCAAAAATCTGTTGGAGGAACATATTCTGTCACTTTCCTGGCCATGTCCTCCTCAAGCTACCACCCATTCCACCAACAGCACTCGCCCAGCAGGAAAGGTGTTCTTGGCCTTTTAATGCTGTTGTGTGTTGCAGCTGGGAAATGGTTTGCTCACAGTCATGTTACTTACCTCTCACCTGTATGATTGATTCCTGTCCTTTCAATTCTTGCTCTTAGTTTGCTCTTTCTTCCTCCACTCGCCTCACAGTGACTGCAGAAACAGTGAATTAGAGTCTCCGCATAAGCTGTTTTGTCACCTTGGGGTCTGGTTGGATTTTAAATATAAGTGAAATGTTCTGAGCAGTTCTGCTTGCTTTATAGGTAACTACCGTTCTGCCCTCAATGATGCCATCCAAGCAAGAAAGCTAAAGCCCACCCATCTCAAAGCAATCATAAGAGGTGAGAGTTAAAGCACATGTTACTGCATGGAACACAAGGAACGTTGTTTCAAAACAGCTTTGCACGTTAGCTTTACTTCTTAACGCTGTTATTGTTGCAAGCCCTGGAACAGACTGTTGTTAGGCGTTGCTTTGTTTTGCTGGGTATTTTTGTGTGTTAAATAACAGTGTTTATAAACCTTAAATTAATGTGAGTAGCATCATACTTTGTTTCTGGACAACATCCATTTCAGAAAAGTAAAGCCGTTACTGTAAGAGATCTCTTCTCTTATTTTGTTATTGCTGTTTCTCCCCAAAACAGCTCTGCATTTTCCTTTGGATTTTCAGTCAAAACACTATCCTCTTGCTTTTTGCTCCTCAGGTTCTGTATCTGTCAGAGGCGTAGGACCGGTTTCTGTACAGGGCAGCATAACTTTTGCTGTTTTCCGCAATACTAATTTTTGGGGTTTGGGTTTTTTTTCCCCCAGCATTTCTCACTCCATGGAACTCGCCACTTTATTTTTCCTTACGAGAAAAATACTGAAATGTTAATTATAATGATAAATTTTTGCTTGTAACAGGCACTTCTAGCATCATTCTGCTGATTTCTGTGACCAGATGAGTAAATGATACAAGAATCGCTGAAATATTTTAGATTTTATTCTCAGCTGACCTGCTGGAAGTCTACGATTGAATGTAACCATGCCAGACAACAGCTTGTGCTGCTGTGTGTGCCTCTTGAAAGCACTAGAGCTAATGGTGTCTTTATAACCACCACCTTGTGCAGTAGTTGTATCCTGACTCTAATACTAGAAACTTAAAATCTTAATCCTTCCAGGAGCTCTCTGTCACATGGAGCTAAAGAATTTCTCTGAAGCAATAGCATGGTGTGAGGAGGGCTTGCGAATAGATTCAAAAGAGAAAAAGCTTGTGGAAATGAGAGCTAAAGCTGACAAATTAAAGGTAAATATCAAGGCATTTAGCATCTGCAATGCTTGTTGCCTGCTTTGTGTCAAGAAGCATTGGGATCCTTGGTTGAAGAGTGCTCCGTGTGAGTTTCTGTGTAGTAGAATATCCCCAAACAGAATTGAGTGGTGGTTCTGTGTCGTGTGTGTTGTTGATGTGTAGGGGAAAGAGCTGGAGGGGACCCTTCTGGAGATCTGAACTGGTTTCTCCACTCACTGGCAGGGTAGAGCAGTGGCGGGCGTTGACTTGCTGTGTGTGACCATGGTGCAACCTTTTCTTACATGTAGCGAGCTGAGGAGAGGGATGCAAGGAAAGCAAAGGTGATGGAGAAGAAGGAACAGTGTCAAAAGGAAATTCTGCTTGCAGCAATAAAGGTGGGTCAGTGAGGGGGTTTGGTTTTGTGTGGTTTGTTTTGGTGTTCTTTTTTTTAAAGAGCTTTCTAGTTTGTCTCTCAGAGGTTGCTCTCATATGCAGGCTTTTGAGGGCTAGAGCCAAAATACTGAGTTAAAATCATGATTCTCCTTATCAGCATGGCTCTAGCCCCACCTCCCAGGTTTGCATGTTCCAAGCAACAACCAATGCAAAATACAAACCCAGAGTTAGGACAAAGACTGAGCATCCAAGAGAGTGCTCTGGCTGCTGGGCTGTAGCATCACACTGGCTCAGTGAACCTTGCTTTCTTTGCTGCCGATGGGCATTACTTCAAGGATAGAAGGACACCACTCAGTAGGGTAGAGGAGGGAATCAATCCTGGAGCCTCTTCTTCTTCGGCAAATGTTTGGGCTACATTAAAATGTGTTGGGCTATTAAGTAAAGTCGGATCTCCTCTTCTGCCATTGTCTTTCCAAAGAACAGAGTGAGCTTTCTTCAGTTCTCTGAAGAAGTGGATGTTCTCAGGAACTGGTGCACTCAGTTGCACCCTGAAGTTATGCCTGCTAGGTCCCAAAGAACAGGATTCCAGATGCATCCCTTTCCCCGCATGCTTGCAGTCTCTTCTCTCAGCATGCAGGCTCCACTGGATTCCCATCTCTCCTCATCCATTTTATGAGGAGACTGGGTGTCTGGCCGAGGTTCTGGACTCTACTGGGTGGACAAGTCACCTGAATCTGATACTGTAGGAAGGCTTTTGATGGCATATTTAAGAGCTGATTCATTAATGAGAATGACACAATTTGTCCTTTTACTGACTGCTAATTTTTTGCTCTTATTCTCCCCACCATGCCTGTTTGTTTTTTGGTTTCTTTTGGTTTTTTTTCCTCTTCCTCTCCTTCAGGAAAGAAATATCAAGCTGGTTCTTGAGCCTTCAAATGAAGAAGAGGAAATATCAGGTGGCCTGGCAGAGATATCCTTAGATGGGTTCCACTCTGACAATGCCACAGGGGCAAAGGTGCACTTAGATGCTGATGGTAACCTGAACTGGCCTGTCCTCTTTCTGTACCCTGAGCACGAGCAAACAGACTTCATTGTGGCTTTTCATGAGAACTCCAGGTAAATGCACTGTCAGCGAAATTCTTGCATAAGGGAGATGTTTGAGTAGATGAGAACAGACAGCAAGTGAAGCACTTCCATGCTAATGAAGTAGTTGCAGATTTGTCATCTTATAGCTGACCCTGCTTTTGCGCAGGAGGTTGCACTAAATGACCTCCTGAGGTCCTTTCCAACCTGAATTGTTCTATGATTTACGAATGCTGCTTTAAAATATGAGGGCCAAAATCTTGATGTTACATACATTTATAGCACAGAGAAACACATCATATTCAGCCAGTGTGATTAAAGGGGCTTGCAGTGCAAGCTTAGACCAGTAGCCAGTAATACCTGTGACCTATCTGCGTGCATAGATTTTGGAGGTTCATTAAGGTGCTGTTTTGAAGCCTTCCAAATATGGGGTCTCAGAAAGAGGATTAAACTTTAAAATTATACTAAGCTTCCAAAAGGGACCTCTCATAACCACCAGTGACCCCATAGGTTTCCTTAGGGCTTACAGCAGACCTGACTGAAGTGCTGCAGACCTTTCAGACTACAAGCAAGTGACTGGCGAGGCGGGTATTCCACTTTTCTTGATGTTAACTTCAGTTTCTGATCTTGCAATGTTGAACAAACTTGGAACTTGTAACTTTTTTTTTGCGTGCAGAGATACCTTTTCCTCAGAACTACTAATAAGTTTAAGACTTAAAATTACAGCGCAAGCAGATTAGTTATGTTGTGGTTCTTATAAGATAGTGTTCACTACACCTTTTCATGACCAAAGGAGCTGAAAATGGGTTCTTAGAACAGGCTGGCCACCAACACTCCTGAGGTACCAAAATAACCGAGCCTCTGACACACAAGCATATTCTCAGCACTCTGATCCGGTGAAGTGTAGTGCTAATGGGACCGTGCAGAAGGAAAATCAGTTTTAGACAAAATGCAGGGTGTTTATTTTGACATCTTTTTCAGTGTGAAAATGAAAAGTTAAAGATAATCTGTTGTTGCACTGCTCAAGTTGGAAACCAATAGCATGAGTTACAACAGAGCCTTGGTCTCATTGTGAAAGCAATGAGTTTGAAAGAAAGAAGCTATTAGTGATCCAAACTTACTTTGAAGTCTGTTGGCTAATTTGCTAATGTATTTTTACCATCGTTCAAATGCAACTGTGCAAATTATTGAAGCTGAACACTTTGTGTAAGCTAACCAAGTGTATTTTGGCTTTTAGGTTTATTGATCATTTAATGGTGGTGTTTGCTGAGTTACCTCCTTGGGATTTAGAAAGAAAATACCTTCCCAGCGATCTTGAGGTGAGAAGTTTGACTTTCTTTCTATTTCAGGGTTGTTGTGGGGTTTTTTTCTTGAGTGAGTGTAAGCAAGCAATGACATTGTTACCTGTTTACCGTACTCAGATGTGAAATAAGGATCTGGAGAGCTACATTCACATATAAACTCAAACGTTTTCCAGATGTGCTGACATGGACACAGAATTCATTAATGAAATGAAAGTTCTTTTGTCTTCCACTTACGTTGTATCTGATAGAAGGTATTTATAGATACTGCTTAGATTCTCATCTTTGTAATGGTAATTGAGATTTAGACCATCAAGCTGGTAGGCTGCCTGTTTTTTTAACTGTATTGAGAAGTTGCTCAATACAAATGAGAAAATATTATTAAAAAATAGGTGATTTTCAGAACTTACTGGAGGTACTTAAGCACCTAATCCCATCAAGACAATATATGTCCATTAAGACTTTAGCAAAGGTGGGATGTAAGTTGGCTGTGGCTGCAGTAGGTTTTGAGAATTTTTCAGAAATTGTACATGGAAGGATACAGATGTTTATTTTTCATTTTCCACTTCAGTGTCGCATGTGCCAGACGACAGCACAGCCCTTAGTGCCATGAGCAGATAGGTCCAAAAGGACAGTGGCTGTGTACTTTGCCAGATTAAAAACTGGGATTATAGCTCTGTGTGTATGTACAGTCTAACACAGTTGCTGGATTTGAATCTCTTAAATCTACTCTATTTTGTTCAGGTATCTTTAAACCAACTCAGTTTAGCTGATACCTTTGCTGCGTTTCACCGGTTAAAAAGCAGCCTGTAGACTTGGATTGCTTCTCTGTAAGGCAGAGGAGCAGCCAGTGTATTTTGCCTTCCTGCTGCCACTGCCATGAAAAGCAAAGCTGGTTTGTACAGGGAGGACTTGGAATTTACACAAAACAGTTTCTACATTGCTGAAGCTAGCATCTGACACAGTCAGTTCAAGCTACAGAAGTCTGATAAACCCCTAGCTGATATATAGTGTGCTGTTACTGGACTTTCAACAGCTCAGTAGTTTGCCTTCATGTACCTTTTAGGTATTTAATAACCCTCCAGAATTTCTTTCAGCTCTATTTTGAAGATGAAGAAAGAGCAGAAATGTACCAGTTGAACCCAGAACACACGTTGCTACAAGTGCTGCAGCACGAAAGGTAAGGCTATACTTGTTCATGTCCAGAGAGAACATGAAGGCAAAAAGTATGAGCTTTGGGCTTTAAGTGCAGTTTGTTTTCTGATTTCATAGTCCTAACTCTTCTCTGGTTTAATAGTCCTAACTCTTGAAGGTGTAAAGCAGTCAGACTGCTTGGATTTTGTGCCTGGCTTTAGTGACGTGTATTTTTTTCCCCAAAAAAATGAATAACTCTTTCCAGGACTGGATGGATATGGGGACGGGAGTTGGGCTACACACAAACAGCAGCACAAAAGGGCCGTTTCAGATCCCATCTACACAGTACTACTTTTTTTTTTTAAAAAAAAAGCAGCAGCATATAAAGCAGGCATGTTGAAGGTTAACAATGCTCTCACTGTTAATAATGCCGCTTGAGCAGCCCCCAACACAGCATGCAGCATAGTTACACTCTGAAACTGACTTTAAAGTGTTGTGCAGTTATTTAGAGAGAAGAATTTGCTGTTTGTGAAGCCAAAACGTTACTGTAAAGCCTGTGCTGTTAACTTGCACCATCTTGTAGCTAGCTGGAGAAAGCCTGCTGCACAGCGCTGGTGGCTTGGTCTGTGACAATGAGAGCAGAGCTCTAGGTCCACTGCTGCGGTCTGTGTCTGAACTGTTGCTCCATAAAACTCAGCAGCATGCGTATGCCCTCAGGTTTCAGGCTGTAAGGGCAGTTGCAAAAGAAACCTCCTTCCAGAGGGAGAGTAACAGCTGTTTTAATTAGAAGTAGCTGTTGGGAGAAGAGTTGATTCATAAAACACTCCTCCTCGGATGTGTGTAGCCCTGGCTCCGAAAGGCTCTGCTAATCAGCAAAAAAGCTTGTCACTGGCTTCTGGGAGGTCAGTCTCTGTGGAGCTGGGCAGAAGTCACTCACTTTGCATGACACTTGACCAGCTACAAGGAAGCCAAAGGATTCCTTTGAATCTCTGCAGGTATTTTGTAAAGGCTGGGACTCCAACAGTTTTGGCATTTGTGAAGTGTTCTCCTTTCTCTAAGAAGTACTTCTCTGGCAAGAAAGTGCATCGACTATAATGAGCAAAAACGAAACGAGGAATCTGGTGCAAGGGGCTGCTGTTTGTTATCTCAGCTACAGACTGCAAACTTCTGCTTGAACAAAAATACCTTGCACACTTCAGGAGAGAAATAATCCTGGCACATGGGAAAACTTCCAGGAAGGCAGCATAGGAGAATGAAGGGCTTACAAGAGGAGATTATTTGTTTAAAAAGAAATCCAGCTGGCTTGCAGAAGGTCTCCTCTATGATAGACTGCATGTGGTTTTGAAATAAACCTGAAGCAGTGCCAAAGACTGGCTGCAGTTGAAGCAGCAGCAGCTGGGAATGTACTTACTTACCTGTGAAAAATCACTGATTTCCTTGGAGGTAGGCTGTAGTTGCTGGGGTTTAACAGCAGTGGTCTGGGGAGATACCTGCCTGTTGCAGCAGGATGGATGCAGTCAGATTCCTGCCTGGGATTAAGCAGCTGCTATTTTTTCACCGCTTGGCTCTGCTGCTGGCCACGGTAAAGCAGAGCTCTTTGTTCAGAGCAGTATGTTTTACTGACCCTTTTGCTACCTTTACTAATTATCCTATAGAACCTGGAAATAAACATGTCTATTTTAAGTAGACTGACTTCTGCCTAATAAATGAGACAGTAATTTTTCTCACCTCATGAAATACTACAAGAGAATGACAAACAGTAATTCTAAACGCAAACATAACAACCTTATCCATTACACTAACCAGTACAGCCAACATACAGGGTCTTCTGGACTTCTCTATTAGCTTTCAGCACTTAATTAAAAGTAATTCTAAATCTCTCATTTCTTTCTCTTCTGCAGTCTCTCCGTGACTGCAGAGATACGCTGCAGGTTTAGACACATCTAGTGCACGGGGCATTAGAAAGCTGTTCAACCATAGACACTCCTGCTTAGATCGTGGAGGCTGGCCCCAGACAGCTCTAAAGAAAGCATTTCCATTTTGCTATTCCTAAATTTCCACAGCATGCACAAATACAGTGAAAGTATCTACATCTGAGGATGCTGAAATTTTAATCTCCAGAGCTCAGAGTTACTTTACAGCAAGGCAGCAGGATGGCTCCCTTTTCCCAGAGCGTTGGCTCTGGCCAGCCAGCCTTCGCCTCCTGGTGTCCTGCTCTCACAGGGCGGAGAGGTGGGCAGCCAGGTAGTACAAGCTCAAACCGTTGCACGCGATGCAGCAGAGGTTGCAGAGGGAGGACAGAGCATGGTAGAGGGTGAGCTGCTGGGACAGCTGCCGGTAGCTGGGGTTGGAGGCGCGCAACTGCCTGCAGGACTCACTGGTAAACAGCCCGACCTCCTGGCCGAGGCCGTGGCGGCGCTCAACAAGGTGCATGTCTGCCACGATGTCGGAGGTGACCTGCCCGAACCACTGCGTGTTCAGCACTGAAGCAGCGACGCAAACGAAGAAGGCGACGATCTGCAGGAGAGCAAAGGCCGCTGTGAGCATCTCACACGTGGTGGATTACACATCTCCCCCAGCCCCTCTTACACACAAGGCTCGCTGCAATCTGGCTGCTAACTGCTTTCTTTTAACTAGAGCCGTGTGGGGGACCTCATCATCATTTGCAAACCAGTCTCAGTGGAGCAGAGGAAAGGATCTGGGCTATGGCCAGCTTGCCTTTTCAAGCGGGAGGCTACCTGGGTCGTTTGTTCATCGCTGAGCAGCTCGCTGGGGTGGTACATGGCAAATAGAGTCAGGTTGAGGAAGGCACAAGTGGAGCCAATGTGGAAGTAGTAGGGGAAGAGCTCGCGCTGGATGAAGCCGTAGGTGTGGCGAGGAAGGTGGCTGCCCATCACAAACGCTGCAAGGGGGGAGAGCGGGTAGGTCCTGGAGCAAAGCCCCCTCCCCTGGGCCTCCCACCCAGGCGGAGAGCCACAGCGGCACGCACGGACCGCAACCTACCAGCCACGAAGGTCACCCAGATCTGCATTCCCCAGGAGGTGGAGAGGAAAAGCAGGTGCAGCAGTTTGATGGTGTTGGAGGGCTCTGTGTCGGTCAGCATGGTGTCCTGGCCGGGGACGGGTCCCTTCATGTCAGCCAAGCCACCCCCAGGTTCAGTACCAAGCTGCTGTTACTGCCGTCACCTTGATGGATGCAGGCCAAATGCAGTTTAGCTTCCTGAGCCCGCTTATTTGGGAAGAGCTTTGGAGCTGGCACAGCCCCTTCCCAGCCCCACCATCACACACCTGACCCGGCTGCAAACCCCGTTCTCAAACCCCTTCTATCTTAGGGGCAGGGCACTGCGTCAGCACCTGGTAACCAGCCGTTTTGGGTGGACTTCCAGCAAAGTCCAGCCAAAGCCCCGGCTGACCCCTGGCAGCAGGAACAAGCAGAAAGTCGATAAAAAGGGGGAAAGGAAAAGCCCTGACAAACATGCCTGCCCATGGTGTGGCCATCAAAGAGGCCTCCTGGCCAGGGAGAAGTCCCCCTGTTTAAAAACATCAACAGCTTCTGCACGCTTTAACCAAAGAGCCAAGCCTGGGGGCTGGAAGAAGCAGGGCTGGCTGCCAGGGTCACCCCACTGCCCCAGACCCCACGCTGGCACAAGCATGAGAGCACAAGCAGCAACGGGTGGAAGGAGGCTTTGAAGGAGCTGCCTGCTCCGCTGCAAGGAGCTCTTTGGAAATTAATTAAAACAAAGCGTCTGGGAGCAGCCCATCAATTCTGCCCCCTGCTTTATTCTTCCTCCTCCCCTTGGCCAGCCGCCTTGGGGCATGAATTACAGCAGGGATAGCCTTGAAAGAGACGCTCCCATCTAATTACATCTCTCTCCGCCTGCAAAACAGATAAATATACGTTGTGTTTTTATATATCAATTCCATGTATTTATTTAGGCATCTATAAAATCAGGTCCTTGAAACCTTTTCATGATGGTAGCATCACGTACTGGGGAAGGCGCTCGGGTCCCACCTGGAGTGCTGGTCTGTAAATCCCCAGCTGTCTTCGTGGCCTTTTCTTTGCCGAAAGCTTGGCATTTCTGGGATGCTTCCCCACTCCATCCCCTGGCAGCCCTGTCCACTGCATGATGGCAGGGACCGAGGGAAGGCAGCCGTGGTCCTTTGGTGGGGCTTTGTTCCTCGCACCCTCCCGTGCAGGAAGGCAGCGATGGGTGCTGCGGGCAGCCGGCACGGAGCCCTGTCTCGCCAGGGTCCCAGATCTGCCTCTCCAAATCGTTTGCTTCCATGCAGGAATTAGCAACCGAGAGCAGCAAGGCAGCTGGGTGGTTTTGTGCAAAGAAGCCACAGTCAGGAGGGTTATTCAGAGCAGGGGGTAACACCCTGCGGGGTTTTCTGATTTTTAAGGGAAAAAGAAAAATAGGGTTTGATTGCTAAATTGGCCCTCGAGCGGTGCGTTTGGTGGGGAGGGCAAACAGGAGGGCTCTGGGAAAGGCTGGTAAGGGCAGGCTGCTCCCAGCAGGCTCCAATGCACCTACCAGCGGGTCCCTCCTCCCCTGGGCGCCAGCTGTGGGATGAGGCAGTTGGAGATGGGTGCTGCAGGGATGCTTCGAGCTGCCCGGTCCTGCCGTCCACACTCCCCTGTGCCTGAGGCCCAGCGGACGCCGCAGGACTGCAGTTGTGTCCCAAATGCACATAAACCACAAGCTGCTTCGCACCATTGCAGCTCTCTGTCGTGCCCCCAGGTCGCTCCTGCTCCATCACCCACTGCCCCCAGGGACCCAGCCAGGCCAGGGCAAGGGCTGACTGTGGCCTCACAGCGAGGAAAAAGCACAATACTTAAGGAGAAGGAGAGGTCAGTTAAAGTTTAATGTTCAGGCGAATACATCATTCCCTCCACTTAATCAAGCAGCAGCAATTTCTAACGATAAGTAGAAAGGATGGCTCGCATCCCGGTGATAAAAAGGCAGGATTGCTCTGAGTTTCGGGAGATAAGAGGGCTCCATAAAAATTGAATGTTTTGTACCATGTTCGGCTTGAGACAGCTTTATCTTGCGGTGATAGTGCAGCAGGGGGAGGTCGGGGCAGTGCTGTGCCAGGCCTTGCATGGAGATGTTTATGATCAGAGATACGGCAGAGATTAGGGGTTTATGGCTGCAGCCAGCTCCGAGAATGGGAGCCACTGACCGGCGCCTGCGGTAGAGGGGCAGGCAGCTCCTTCTGCTTATAAACCGAGTGGGGAATTTGGGAGGCAAAGCACCTTTCTAGGGACTGGGTGCTGCAGAGAGGGGGGAAACACCCTGGGGCGCCTGGAAAAGACCCTGTGCTCATTTCTGGTACCCCACAGCCTCATCTTACCCTGAGCACACCACCACCAGTGCTTGCTCATCATGGTTGAACTCTGCAGAACTCCTTGCTCAGGGTTAAGCGTGCAGGGGCTCTGCTAGCAAAGATGAGGGCACGGCCGCTGCCCCGGGGCCGCGTTAAACCTGCTGTGCCTGAAGCTCTGCAAGCCCAAGGGCTCCAGGGCTTGGGCTCCTTCCCTTCCCAGCAGGCAGCAAGCCTTTCAGAAACCTCAATGCCATCAGAAAACCTCTGGCTATGTGACACAGGAAAGCCTGGGAGGGGGCTCTCAGCACGCCTGTGGCTGAGGGCGAATGTCCCCTGGGGTGTGACTGATGAATAGCACTTCCACTGTCACCTGTGCTGCATTTTGGTGGCTTTCCCAGAGCATCTCAGGGTGAACCTGGTTGGTAGCAAGGTCTTTGCAATGGTCGTAACCCCATCCTCTGCTGCTGTGGGTGCTGCTCTGGATGCTGTGGACATCTGCAAAGCAGCTCTGTGCTGCCATCAAAGCAGCTGGGACAGGGAAACACCCCTGGAGGCACTCAGGTCATTAATGCTCAGGGCAATTAGGGATGGGTATATCAAAGCCTTTGAGGCTCTGGGGTTCAGCATCTGTCTGCACCTATTCCCCATGTCCTTGCCGGCCTTGCTCAGACTTAGGGGAAACAAGGCTTGGCTTTGGCTTTTTTTTGCTTTTTCAGTGCCCCTGAGGCAGTTTGGGGTTTATGTCTCAAGATGTTGGTGCGCCCAGCGGACAGGGACGGGAGACAGCCCCCGGGTCCGCACCAGCCTGCGCTGCCCCTGCTGTGGCGGTAATGCCTCCAGACAGTCTCCAAAAACCACTCGCACGGAGCACTGGCTGACACCCCCTGCTTCCACCCGAGCCCCAGGCAGCAGCTCTCCGGGCAGGTGACCCTGAGCAGCCCCGTCCCCCTCCTCGCCCAGGGACAGGGACATGGCACCTGTCTGGGCTGCGCTGTGGGGGCAGGACCTCCGCTCCACGCTCGCCGGCTGGGCAGCTGCACAGCAAACCCCCGAAGCAGACACCCAGAGCATGTACAGATATTTTTTCCTTTTAATGCACTTTTATTCCCACTCCTTCCACAGCCCCATGGGGTAGGATTTCAGCCCAGTGGGAGCAGGGGCTGTTTGCCAGCCCTGCCTGGGCAGCTGTGGGGGGAGTGGGATGCTCCGCCGGCCACCCCTGCACCGGGAAGCGGGACGGCATCCTCCCCATATCACTGCCCCCTCTCTCCCTTTGCTGCCTCGAAGGGAACCAGTTTCCCCCATAAAGAAGTAGTAAAAAAAAAAAACACAACTGTTTTAGGAAGACTTTGTATCGTATAAAGATTCAAGTAGTGTTAAGTGAACTAGAAAACCAAGTCCTGTACATCAGCTTATAAAATTTCTAAATAAAAAAAGAAGGGAGAAGAAAAGACATGACACATCAGCCCAGAGGGCAAGGTGGTACAGTGATGCCCCTCCACACCAGCCACTGGGACCTCGCTCGGGCCAAAGCCTCCCAGGAAGCAGGGTCTGGGCGCCTCCAACCCACGTCCCCTTCCACCACAGTGGTGCCACCTCATCTGTCTGTCCATCCATCAGCAGGGGTGCCACGGTGCTAGAGGTCCTGCAGCCGCACGATCAGGTCCTCCTTGTTCTTCAGCAGGAACTTCTCGC
Source organism: Ibycter americanus (assembly GCA_035590275.1). Classification (NCBI taxonomy): domain Eukaryota; kingdom Metazoa; phylum Chordata; class Aves; order Falconiformes; family Falconidae; genus Ibycter; species Ibycter americanus. The sequence goes on along the minus strand of JAVJGI010000032.1, from coordinate 29,845,856 downwards.
AGGCTTCGAAGGTGGCGCAGAAATTGGAGGACAGTCCCGCCACGTTGGTGGTGACGTAGTTGAGGTACCCTGGCGTAGCCTGGTTGTAGTAAGCCACCTGCGAGGCACAGGAGATGGTTAGCAAGGGCACGTGTGACGGGGAGAGCCTCCCCGATGGGGTGTGGGTGGCACAGCTCCGTGGCACAGCCGCAGCATCCCACCTTGCTCGTCTCCTCTGACTCTGGCCAAATGCAGAAACCAGAGCAGAGCGTCTCCCCACGCGTGAAGCCGGCACTGGCAGGGTGGGTGGGCAGCGTCACCGACCGAAAGGCCACCACGTAGGGGTCCCTAGGGAGGAGAGAGCCCAATGAGCCAGCGCAGCCCGGCCAAGGGGGAGCAGGGGGTCGGGGCTGGGACAGTTACCCCTTGCTGCAGGGTTTCCGTCGGGATGCAAGGATGACGAAGTCCTGCGGCTTGTTCTCGTGGCTGAGTGTCTGGCTCACCACGTGGTAGATCATGTCATCATTGTCTACTTGCTGGACGAGCACAGCGCTCCTGCGAGGCAGGAGGGGACTGGTCAGAGAAACCCCTCTGTGGCCCCCAGGTCTGGGGCTTACACATGTACAGCCCACCACCATACCCAAAATATTTTGAGGGACCCAAAATAGATGTTTTTTGCAGCAAACAGCAGCTATCAGCCCAGGTGGAGCCAGGATGGGTAAAAGTCTCTAGGAGCAGTCATGGCTCCAGGGCAACACGCTTGCCTCCAGGAAAGCCCAAAAGGATGTTTATCAACAAGCCTTAAATGTAGGGATGTGATTTTTGGGAAGGGCCGGGTGCCCCCGGGAAGCCCCGCAGCACTCACGCGTAGTGGCTGTCCCACTCGTGCCGGCGCCGCAGGTCAGAGAGCAGGGAGAAGGCTCGGCTGGCGGCGATGTGGACCGACATCTCGATGCGGAAGGAGAGGAACTTGTCCTCCTCCAGCGTGTACATCCGCACCTCGGGGAGCACAGGGCATGGGCTGGGACACGTTCACCACTGCCGAGCCCCCTGGTTGCCCACCCTTGGGAGGCAAGAAGCAGCTCGGGGGGAAGGGGCAGGGTTTAGTACCTTCTCCTTTTCTCTGGCGAGTACCCAGTTCGCTTTGGCTACGAGCGTCTTCAGCGCAGAGACGTTGTTGTAGCTCAGATAAACCTGGGGCAGGGGCAGCATGTGAGGGGCAGGAAGGAGGGGCGGGAGGCAGCGACCCCGTGGGGCAGCACCCTACCTTGTTGCTTTGGTCCCAGGGCACGGAGAGCGGCACCTCGGTCTGTTTGCAGGAGACGAGGTATTTTCTGCAGGAAAGGCACAGTTTCCCTTGTGGTGGGACACAAATCACCCACAGACTGTCCCTGCACCCCAGTGCCAAGCCCCCCTCTCCTCCCTCCTCCATCCTCGCATCCCACTTGCTTTTTCTGCTCACCTGTCAAGCCGAATTTTTTTCCTAGCACTGGCTTCTCTGTACCTCCTCTCTCCATCCTGATAAACCAGAAAAGCACATTAGGTTAATAGGAAAAGGAGGGGAAAAAAAAAGCTCACATGTCTTTTTGGGAGCGAGCAAAACATTCAGCAGGGAAGGGCTGGAAGGTGAAACCCCTGTGCTTGCCGGCTGCCGCCCCAGCTATGCTGGCAGTGGTGGTTAGTGATTAACCATGAGCTATTTCAGCATCACCACCACACTGTGATCAAGCGATGGGCACTGGCACATTAGGAAGAAACCCTCGGTGCAGCTGCAGAGCTGCAAACAGCCGCTGAAACACAAATTGCATTCCCTAGCATGTGCAAATGTCCCCTCCCGGGGAAATAAAAACCCCCAAAAAGCAGCTTATTTCAAAGAAAGCACTAGTGCAGTGTTTTAAAGCAGGCAGAGAGGAGTTTCGAGGAGCTCGGCTCTAGCCGTGAGATGCTCTCTTGGAGGGTGGGAGAAGAGTCGTAGTTTTAAGGCATCAGAAAAATCAGGTAGGTGGGCACAGATCAGCCAAGGGGAGGTTGATGCCGTCACTTGCTCCTGCTACAATGTACCCTGAGATGCATGGATGTTTGCTTCGCTGCTGTGCTCATGTGACAGATTTTCTTAAATATTTGGATCCCAGCAAACTGTGGACTAGGATGCTTTGGAAGGTAAAAACAGCTGAAGAGGTTTGCGTTCTTTCCCCTGAATTACAGAAAAGATGAGCTCGAACTTGCAGGCAATATTCTGTTAAGCCTTGCATGGCTAATATGTCTCAATCTCTGCACAGGCAAGTGGTTTATTTTATTATTAGTTATACCGAGCAATCAATTTAATTCACTTGCTACCGAGCAATTTCATTTCCATCATCACAAAACTGCAGTTGTTTTGCTGTGAATCTGAGAACCTTTCAGGGCTAAGTGGGATTCCCGGGGGTCCCGGGGGTCCCATGCCAGCCCTGCGCATCCTTACCCCAGGCTCAGGTGCCACCATCGGCAGCGTGCGGGGCCGGCCCTCCTGGTCCAGCACCACGAAGGTCATGAAGGCGCTGTTGATGTGCCTCCGGCTGACGGACATCTCCTGGCCGTACGCCTCGGCACAGACCCCCACCTCCATGCTGAGCAGCGGGGGGAGTGGAGAAGGGTGTGAGGGTGTGGAAAGCCACTGGGAGGGTGGGATGCGGACCCCCCGTCGCTGGCACTCACCTGTTTTTGAAGGCATTGTTGACAATGGCTTTGAGCACCAGACGGTCCCCGACCTGTGATGGTCCCCGAAAGTGGAACATCTCGATGGCCCGCAGTGTGGGGTGGGCATGGCACAGCCGGCTGGGGGGGGCCAGTGTTACACCCCGGCCGTGGCCACACGGCCCGGCAGCCCCATGCACCCTCCCCAAAGCCAGCCAGATCTGAGGAGACCCTAAAAAATATCAGCCCTGGATTTCAACCGCCAAAACCAGCCATGAGAAGGGACAATATGCAGGCTGTGGTGAGCATGAACCCTTCCCTAGGGTCCTCCAGCACCATGCACCCACGGGACTCCCTGTACGGCATCGCCCAAGGGTGCTGTGCTGGAGATCATCCCTCTGGAGGGTCCCTACAACCCGGCTGTGGCCTGACCCAGCTGGAGGCTGCCCGGGCTGTGTGTCCCCTCCGGGCATGCCATCCCCCTGCCCCAAATCCCCGTCAGGTCACCTGGCTGCGATGGTGGCCACATTCTCCATCCAGGCCATGATCTGCCCACCGAAGGTGTTGCCCTGATGATTGGCGTGTGGGGGAAGCACCAGCTCCACACTCTCCACCCGTGTCTTCTCCGCTGGCACTGCCGCGCTGCCGTCCCGCGTCTCCAGCTCTGCCACAGCGGGGGAACAGGGATCAGCATGATGGACAGCCAGTGGGATCCCTGCTCCTGGTACCCCACCAGCCCTTCCCTCCTCTCCCCACGGCCACCCTCCCACTGCATCAACCCCCCACACCTCCTGTCTCAGGGTCCAGGATGGTGGGGCTGATCCCTACCCCTTCATGGCCAGGGCATTCCCAAACCTCCATGGGGATCACCACTCTTCCCCCACATCCCACTGAGGAAGGAGGATGTCACTGGTGGGTGTCAGGGCTATTTTGGGGCTGGAAGCCCAGGCTGCGGGACACGGTACCAGTTTCATGGGGGCTGCGGGTGAGGAGGTCCTTGAGGGTGTCCTTGTGGACCAGGCGCATACGGCGGCGCTCGGCAGCGATGCTGTGCTCTATCTTCTCCTCCTCCGTCTGTGGGGTCAGTGGCTTCAGCTTTACCTACAAGACACGGGCAGGGTGCAGTCCCACTGTGGGAGAAGGCAGGGCTCCTTCGGGCACCGGCACACACTCCTATGGCACCATACATCCCATCGTATGTGCATCAGAGCCAGCTGCGCTCCTCCTGGGTTATAGCTGCTCCTGGAGGGGCCAAAGGGCTCCTTAGACAGATAGAGACCCCCCAGAAGGTGTCACAGAGCTGGGGTGGGCACCGATGCTAAGGAGCCATCCCGCAGCGCGGTGGGGAGGTACCTCCCTGCCCTCCCCGGGCAGAGGAGGGCATGGCAGCAGCGGGTGGGTGCCCTCTGTGCCCAGAGCGGAGCTGAGAGCCCGGCACCCCGCAAGCATCCTGGATAAGGGATCACCGACCCTATCGTGGGCAGATAGCCACAAAGCGATGGCACACGCCCTGATGGAAAGCCAAGCCCCCACAGCCGCTGGCTGCCGCTCACCTTGCTGCCGGAGGGGCCCTGCGCCACGAAGGTGGCGTACGCCTTGCAGATGCTGCAGTGCTTCCCGCTGCACAGGTCTTCGTAGCTCACTTGGATGCCCACCTGGGAGAGGGCAGAGCACCCCTGAGAGGCGGCTCTGCTCCACGGGGACCCACATCCCACCAAGCACCCCTGGCCAGACCCAGCGGGAGGGGATCAACATGTGGGTTCAAAGCTGAGAACCGCAAGAGGATTCAGGGATTTTGCGTTTGGCAGTGGTGAACAGGCACGCGTGGCTGGTGGGGATGGGTGCGCAGCGAGGGGGATAGGGGCAGGGGCAGGGGGAGAAGGCGGGGGGTGGCACACTGACCTCCATGCTGGAGTTAAAAGCTCGGTTCACTTTGGCTTTGATGTTGACAACTTGCCCGACGCTGAAAAACAGAAAGGAGAAAGCATGTGGGGGTTACTGTGGTTATCCATCACACGCACCGGCACCAAGCAGCTCCCCACCGAATTGCCATGGCGTTATGGCCCATTGCCCGCTGCAGTAGCAGCTGCCTGGGACAGTGGGGATGTGCCGGGATGGCCAGCAGGACACAGGGACAGCCACCTGCAAGACGTGGGAGCCTACGGGTGTCTAGCCCAGTGGTGAGATGTCACCCCCTAACAGCCATGTGCAAACAGCTCCCCAGGTCTGCAGTGCTGCCGGGACACCTGAGGGGTGCAGAGGTGCCTGGGGCTTCTTTGGCACCCCCCGCCATGCAGGCATGCACGCTTCTGCCAGAGCAAACGGCTCCTTCAGTCTCACATGCACTGTCCTGCACAACAAGGGCACCCATGGGGCCTCCCCACAGGCCCTCGGCTGGTGGCAGCAGCAGCCCCACGGCTGCAGGCACCTTGGCTGCTCCCATCCCTCCTCCTCTCCAGGGCCTCCCAGCGACAGACACCTTGGGATACTGGGAGATGGCAGGAGGCAGTATCCAGCCAGGAGCATTTTGCACCATCTCTTACATGAAACATCTGCTGGCAGCAAACTGCTGCTCACAGAGCCCAGGAGCTCTCCTCTGTGCCGTCAGTAGGCTTCAGAGTAAACACACAGACAGCTTCAGCTCTGCAGCCTAACCTGCTCCAGACTGGTACTGACCAAACGAGCAGCTTATTGGCAACACCGACAGCAAACAGTCTTTACCGAATGCATTATTAAATCAGGAATATTCCTTTCCCTTAAAAGAGACCAATGCCAGAAAACTCAGTGGAAAAATAAACCCTATAGCTTCCACTGCAGCTTTGCACCAGGGAGGGCTCAACACCAGAAGTGAGGGAGAGTCAGCGTGTGCTTCGGCGCTGTAACTTCCCCCTTGCCCCCGCACGTGACGTCTGGCTCCAAACGGTCACCATCATCTCAGCCGCTCAACCAGCTTTGCACGTTGGCTCTGGCTGGAGCAGGGGTGGCACGACACCAGGACGGTGCCTCCGGCCAGCCCCCCACGGCCCCCGTGCCCAGCGGCAGCCCGGTGCCCGCCGCAGCATGCGGAAACATTAGCGGGGTTACGTGTGCAGGCTCCGGTCACCCCCCCGGCCGTGCTGCGTCAGTGGGGTTAAGGCTCCCAACTCACGGCAGCGCTGTGTTAGGCTGGCTGCTCTAGGGCTGCACACATCCGTACCAGACACCGCTCTTCCCGTCCCGCTGCCCAGGAGGGTTTATATAGGGCTGGCTGGTGCGAAAAGAAAAAGCAAGATGGGGGGAGAGGGTTAGAGGGGATGGAAGCGGTCGCACGGATGCTCCGGCTGGGTTTGCAGCGAGGGCTGTGCAAGGGCAGGAGTCCAGGCAGGCACGTTAGCCCTGTCTGTCTATATTACAGCCCCCAAAATACTTTATCTTCTCTCTCCTTATCAAATGGTACAAGCCAGTGCCATAAAAGCCACACAAACCCTGGCTCAAGGGTATGTGCAGTCCTCCCGGGAGGCTGCACTTCCACGTGGCAGGGCTGAGGGATGCAGAGCATCTGATGCCCAGCTGGTGAGTTTTTAAGTCAGTGATGTTTTAGGGTCTTCTCTGCTCCCCCAAGCACCTATAGCTCCTCCCTGCCTCTCCCTCACCGTGGGAGGGTGGCAGAAAGCACAAACAGCCAGGCAAGGAGGAGAACAGACAGCAAATGCCGCCCAAGGCTCCTCTGCCTTCAGACAGCTCTGTGGGAAATCCCTGCCAGGCCCCTTGCTCAGAGCATTGAGCTGGACCACAGCAAGTGGGATCTGAGCCAGGAGCAGCGCAAATTCCCTGACCCCTTGGAGCAGTGCCCAACTCCTCACTCCAAGGAGGGACAAACGCTTTGCAGGGCTTGATTTAATGCTCTGGAGCAGGGCTCGGGTCTGTCCTCCCACTCCTGAAACCCAGAGGGAGAAGCTTCCCAGGCAACGCTGCCCCGGGAGCTGGAGACACGCGGAGCCAGGCATGGCACCCACTGAGTCCGCTTGGCACAGGGCATGGACCCCAGTGGTGCCAGCTTTGCCGGTGCCACACGGGTGCACCGCATCCCCGCGCCGTGGCTTGGGCAGCGGGCAGCCCACCCTCGCCGACCCACCAGCACCACCAGGTGAGATGGTGAAAGTGGGAGTTTAGCATTTCCTGGGGATGATGGTGAAACCCAGGAATGAGTCAGACTGCCCAGCACCAAACAAACCAGCCGACAGCCTGGGACCCCAGTGCCAGCCCTGGGTGCCCACGCTGGTCTCTGCCCCAGACCCACACCGTGGGGAGCTGCCAGGCAGTGTGGATCCTACACTGCACGGCTTGCTCGACAAGGACAGCCCTTGGCCAGCAGGTCCCCAGGGTCCGGGGGAGCCCAAACCCCTCTGCCAGCAGGCTGGCACCTCTGCCATCGGGCCCTGCAGGCACATTCATCAGTGCACCAAAACCCTGCACCAAAACATGCACAGAGCCCCCCGAGATGGCACCCAGGGGTGAGTAGATGGGCATCCCCCTGCACTGGGGGTATGGAGGCTCCGAGAGCTGAGGAAAGGTGGGTGGCAGCACCGGGGCTTACAGGGGCTGGTAAGGGAGCGTTGGGCATGTAGGACCTATGCCTGGTGGGAATGGTCTCGATACTGGGAGCGTGTGGTGGATGAGGGCGGACCCCTGGGAGGGTGCACGGCCCTCCGTACCGCAACAGCCGCAGGTCAGGAGAGACACTGTCCCCTGCCACAGGGGCTGTGTGCATCGGGGTGGGCACCTCCGCCGGGGCAGCACCCAGAGGGTGCCACGACAAGCTTGGGAGGGGATTTTGGCCGGGCAAAGTTCGGCCTGGTACATCTCACAAAGTGATGTGCAGGGAGGTCCCACCTCCCCCAGCAGCCGGTGGGTGGGTGGGTGGCTGTGCCCCACCGCACGCCAGCCACCCACACTGCCGCTACAGAAGCACGATTTGTGAGATTCGAGTTTTCCAGAGCACTAAGTCAGAGTTGTTTCTTGAACAAAGCCAGGGAGGAGCTGGGGTCGAGGGAAATACCGGGAAGCCAACCCAGCAGGGGCTCCCCAGGCGACCAGACAGCGGATAAATCAGAGCAGACAGTCGGTCCACAGCCCTGCAGCGGAGCCAGAGCCTCAGCCCCTGGCTGCCCTGCAAGCCTGGCACTGCCACCGCATCTCCTCCCCTCCCCAGCATGCTGCTCCCTGCCCCAGCCCCAGCCCCACCGTCCACGTTGCGCCCGGCAGATGGGAACAAACCCACCCTCCTCCCCCGCCCATGCCCTGCTGAAGAGCAGAGTATTTACCTAATGGTATGCTCAAAATAGATATCATCCATGGAAGCCGTGACGCATGGGCAGCCAGCGTGTCTCTCGGCTGGAAAGGAAAAACAAACTGCATCAGCAACCTGCAGCAACACGCTGAGCATGCGAGGGGCACACGCATGCCTCTGCCCCACCGCCGCTGCCGCGGGGCTGGTGGCACCGATGAAACCCAGGCTGGCATCCCTTTCCCTGCTTGTGCCAGCCTGCCACGTTTGCAGGGGACAAGAGCGGGATTTGGGGTTTCTGCACCCCGGAGCAGTGTGGGCTTGCAGATGTTTTAAGGGTTGGAGGGTGTGTTATAACCAGGAGGCGCGTTGCTGTGCTGTTTTGCCTTCCCGCAGTGCTTTCGGCCGCTGCGGGGATGCACAGGCAGCTGATACCATCTCCCTGTACACAGCAAATATTTTAAAGCTGCCCTGCCAGACCGGCTTTCCCTTGGGACTCCAGCAACCTCAAACTGCAAAATTGCCCTGGGAACCTCATCAAACTGCAAAATTGCACCTGTTTCTCTGCCATAACCTCCCCGTGCCCAGCAGCCTGTGGCCTGCTTGGTAGGGCTGCACGGCATGCTTGGAGATCTGGTGAGCTCCATCGCTTCTTGCTGAGCAGATCTCAGCCCAGTCTGGCAGAGTTCCCTGGCCGCTGCTGGGGTACCGGGGATGTCATTAGCCTGGTCTTGCCATGCCCTGTGCACCAGGCAAGGAAAAGGGCAGCATTTTGGGAAAAGCAGGTGTTGATTTTGATCTGTCCCCAAGCAAGAATGCATGCTGCAGCGCACGTCTCCTCCCCCTCTCGTCCTGCTCCCGTTTGCTCTCTAATTACTCAGCAAAATGGCATGACGCAGGTCCCCAGCTGGCGTCAGCTCCCAGGGACGATGCTGGACCGCCCAGCACACTGCTGATGAGCTAGCTCCTGGGGACACTGCCAGGTCCCTTCCCTCCCGGCCTGGCAGGACGATGGCTCCAGTGGGAGAGGATGGCTTACCGGAGAGGCAGGCAGCCGTATCGATCCACTTGAGCAGCTGGCCGGTGCTGAGCTCGCCACGGTGGTTGGTGTGGCAGGGCAGCACCAGCTGGCTCATCTGCACCTCAGTGGGGTTGCGGGCAGGCAAGGGGCTCGCCATGGCCCCCGGTGCCTCCTCCTGCTCCCCTGGCTCCCGGGCACGCAGCAGAGAGGTTGAGCCCTGCAGGGGACAAAAGCTCTGTTTTACCCAAACGGAAGGAAAATCCCCTGAGAAAACAGTGACCCAATGCAGCCCCCTCCCCATGCAGAGCCAGGGGGAACCCCAGCCCCAGGCATCACCAAAACCCACCCAGCCCTCACCAAAGACATGATGCCTGCAGCCAAAAGGAAAAAAAATCCCTCTAAAAAGAACTCCGTGGATGATTGCTGCAGGTTTCCAGGCAATTTCCATTCCGCCCAGCCCCGCTGCTTTCCCCCGAAAACCATGCAAAACCTCTCCCGAAGTCAATCAGTTCTCTGGGAAGGAATTTTGCTCCCCCGACAGCTTCATTTTTAGGGTACCACAGCAAAGGGTGGTTCTGTGCTCCCAGGGCTTGCACCCAGGGCTGGGCATGCAGCAATGCTCCACACCTTCCACCAACATTCGCCTTTGCCAAAGAAACACCAGAAGTAGTTTTTCCTGTCTGGTACAAGCAGAGGGAGGGGAAAGCATCCTTGGTTTGGGGTTGTTTGCGCAATCACATACGCTCCTTGCTGGCTTTGCAGGTTGCTGGGCACGGAGCTGCTGCTGCCTGTCACCCCGGCGGGAGGCGAGCTGGGAGGCAGGGGCTGGTATTGCGACTGTGTCGGCAAGAAAAATAGCTGATTAGATGTCAAGTGAGCTGTGTTACACAAGGGCTGAACTCAGTTAGCCTGGTGAGTAATTGAGGAGACACGAGGAGCTGTCTGGGCTTCGTTACAGCCCTTCCTTCCTCTTTCTGCTCCCACTGTGGCTCCCGTTGGCAGCACTTGTTGCGAGAGCCCCGTTGCAGCAGCTTCTTTGCCCTTCGGATTGCCCAGCTTCTTTTAAAGATGGGTTTATGCTGAAAAGGAAGCTTTCCCGACTACCCTGAGCTCACTGCCTCTCAGAATAGCATTTTCTCTAGCAGGTCTAACCTCTGTTTCCATAGCTACTGGTACACGACATCCCAGGAACGGCACAAACCTTGGCTTAGCAGAGACGGCGGCAAACGTGGCAAGCCAAGCCTACAGCAAGGGGCCCCCCATCCCACAGCAAGACAGACCCCCCGGCCACCAGAGCCCCTCCAGCAGGCTCCAAAGCCCTTCACAAACCTCCCGGGCTGTTTCCCAGTGTGCCGAGGTGCCTACACAAGTACCACGGAGCTATTTCGGGAAGCCAGCAGGCTCTGGGGTACAAGCCAGCAACGCGAAGAGCTCCAAAGCCGCCTGCTGCAAAGCGAGCAGCCAGCCTGGTCGGAGCTCCCGCTGGTCATTTTCACGGTGCTCACTGTTTCTAAATTTCAGGGAAAAAGCCAGCACCCTGTGGGAACAGCCCTGACCCCGTGGTAGCCAGCAAGAGGCTGGGGATGTTGATGGGGAACACCTGGGGAGCAGATGCCACCGGAGCCAGTGCGGGGCTGCGCGCAGCTCCCGGCACGGGGTGACATCTGCCCGGCACAGCCTTGGTTAGTGGCCACCGGCACAACGGGGAGCCCCGGGGTTAGTTGCACAGCACAGGCGGGTACCTGGAGGCCATTGCAACAGAAGCTCAAGATCTCTTCAGGGACTACAATATTCTCCTTAACCATTTTTAAGAGACACCTGGAAGGGAGAAGAGTGGCTCCGGTTACAGCAGGACGGGCAGAGCTGGGGGTGCAGGATGCCCGTGGCTGTCTCCTGACACGGACGAGGCAGCGTATGTGGCAGGTGCCAGGGCACTGCCATCGCTGCAGTCACCTGCACGGGGGGTTGTCACACTCTGTCCCCACACCCCACACTGATGTCCCACCCCAGGCCACCAGCCCCTTGCCAGCACCTATCCAAGGGGCTGCCCTCTGGAAACAGAGAAGGGCAGAGCCAGGACTGTGTCTGCCATTCCTCGGGGGTCAGGTCCGGTGCTCGCCGGCTGTAATGGAAAGAGTCCCAGCTATTCTGGGGTGCTGGACCAAACCCTGGGCACAGTGCCATGTCCGATCACTTGGTCAGTGATGCTGCGTCAATACTTTCCGTGGTGCTACATGTGACAGAAGGCTGTGTCTTGAAGCTCCCCCGGCTGGCGTGGTGACACTGCTGTGGTCACAAGACAGCCGGGAGCATATTTTTGGCAGCAGGCAGGACTCACACTCGGTGCAGGTGGTACTGGGGCCAGCAAATAGGAAGCACCCGTCGCCGGCAACGCCGCTGTGCCCTGCTCTGACCCCTCTGCCTGTGAAGCCCTGGCATCCCCCAAGGGCACCATGTGCCCTTGGGTGCCCACGGGCTCCCCGGCCACAGGCAGTGTAACCGGGTCCCAGCTGGGCACAGCGGTGGCATCACAAGGAAAGGCAGTGTGAGAGCTGCAGCAAAAACAAGTGGAAGAGGCTTTATATTTACAGTTTGCTTTTAAACACAACACTGACGGGCTGTTGGTGCACCCCCAGCTGTCCCAGCAAACATCCCTCTCCCACATGGGTCCAGCTGGGCTGCCAGAGGTGGCAGCTTTTTCCCCAAGGCGCAGGACTGACCGATTTTGGCATGGGATCTAAAAAGTGGAAGCTGCAGATTTGCCTCCTGCACCGTCAGCCCTTCGCAGGAGCTGGCATTGGGGCACCTCATGGCACGTGTCCGTTGTGGTTGTTATAAAATGAGGGTGCTCGGAGCAGCAATGGGTGCAGGCGGCACTGCTGAGCCTTTCAAAGCCTCCCGTCCCCTTCCTCAGCGGCACCGGGCTTTGCTTTCCCCAGCCCCTCCACTTCTCCAGGCTTGCTGTTGAGGCTTGGGAGGTTGCTTATGGCTCACCCACCCATGCACAAGTTACTCTCCTGCTTAGCAAGACGGCTTTGCTCCCCAGGTTTGCTTTATTGCGGGCACAATGCTGTGGCGGTGGCAGGAGGTGGCCCTGTCGCACCCCGCGGCCGCAGCAGCCAACGCTGGAGAGCATGTGGCTGGGGCCATACCTTGGCAACCCAAACCTGCTCCTGGCTCTGCAAACATGTCACCTTGTCCTCTGCCTTGGGTTAGCAGGAGGGGGAAAAAAAAAAAAGAGCCGTCTGCCTTGCATCCATCCCCGCTGCTATTTCTGAGGCAACCCCAGCCCACGCTCCCACCCTGGAGCGCAGGGCTCTGCCCGGGGAAGGGGAGCACCCCGGCCACGCGTCGCCAACGTGCTCCAGAGACCCGGAACCATTCAGCCGGTGGGTATTTATAGAGTATTCAGTTATCGAAACTAAGCGAGCAAGTGTCTGTCCTCATTAAAATCTTCAGCCTCACTCAACTGTCACATTTTTAAAGCTGTTGACTGATGCAGCCCTCGGGTCACCATGGCAACGGGATGCAGTACCCAGGCAGTGATGCTCTTACTCTGTCACCCCTCGAGTGACCCACTTCTACCCAAAAAAAAAAAAAAAGTTTGTATTAGAAAAAAAACCCTTCCAGCAGAATATTTTTCTTGCCTCCTGCCATGCTCTGCTTGTTTCCTGTGCTGCCGAAGGCATAAGGAACCTACAGAGCAAACCGGGGGAGCGGCGCAGAGGGGGGGGCACACCAACAGCTCCACAAATACTGGGGGACAGAAACTCTGCAGCACCCCACTGCTCTCCTATACCCTGGCGAGTGGCTGTCCCACAGCACTCAAGCACCCACAAACTCCAGGGATGCTCTCTGCTGCTGAAGTGGGTGCTGACCTCTTGGGAAATCACCGGGAGACCACCAGCCTGGGGGAACCGCCATGGCAAAGCCCCCTCAGGTCCCACAGCCCCCAGGGGTGATGCCAGGTGGGGATGCAGGAGAGCGGTCATTCCCCCAAATCCTTGAGATCAGATGTTTGCCTTAGCCATCTACACACAGTGGATGGGAGGGAGGGATGAGGGTGAAGCCATGGCAAGGGTCTGGCTGTGGGGGGCTCTAAGAAGAGTGGGGCAGCCCCACGCCTTGAGCTGCCTCCGCATGTCCTCCAGAGCTCTCCCACCATCCCAGTGCCACCTCCCGAATGCCTAACCCCCATTTTTCATCGCTTGTCTCTGGTCTCCTACCCCCACCCCAGCCCCTCGGTGCATCCTTACCCATCCCTGGGAACATTTAAAGCAAAAAAGGGGGGAGATGGGGAGAGGAAAGCAGCGACAATGAAGTTCTCATGGGGGATTATTGGTGTATAATTGAGCAATATCCATGGTAACAAGCAAATCTGCACGCATTAAAAAATTAACCTGACCTACTTTGGGAAATTCTGCCATCTCGACAGGGCAGTGAGGGCTCTCCTTCCCCCGAGACCCAGACCACCAGTCCCACTGCCAGCAGCGGCAAAGCCCCGGCACTCCTGGGGATGGGACAGGCAAGTTTCATGCCAGGGGAGATGTCCCTTCCAGCAGGACCCCCACTGGCGAGCGGCGGCAGAGATGCCCGACATGGCTCAGCTCCATCACCCCATGCCTGCCAGGAGCAGGGTCCCCAGGACAAGACCTGTGACACTTGCTTGGGTGTGGGGTACAGGGTGCTGGCTCCTTTGCAGGACCATCAGGATGGTTGCCCCGCTGAAACAAGAGGGACTGAACTGCCAGGTCCTGGCATGGTGAGGAAATGTGACAGCTCCCCACGGCGGGTCTCAGCAGGACCCCAGGAGGGTGGCCAGCCCAGGATAAAGGCCAGGGCACCCTGTGAGTGGTATTTTTGGGACCATACATCATGCTTTCCCTAGGGTTTCATGGAGCAAAGCAAGGCATGGGGCCAGGAAAGTGCCAGCCGAGGGCCAAAGGCAGCGGGGGGCGGTGCAAGGATGACTCCCCTTACAAGAGGCCCACTGTTTTAGATCCACCACCCATGGGAAACCTTTGCTCAGGGTGAGTGCAGGGGGGACTCCTCCAGCCCCCTCATGTCCCTGTCTGCAGGTCAGTTCAATGCTGGGTGAAGCATCCCCATCCCTGGCCATGCCCACAGCTCCCACCCCCATCCATGCCCAGCTGCTCTCTGTGGCTCCTGGGACACTCCCAGGAAGGCTGGTTCCAGTTTGCCGGCATGGGGGCAAAGTCCTCCCAGGGAGTGCCCCAAGGGACAAAGTTGCCCTGGCACTGCTGTCTCCAGCCCAAGGGGAGAGCAAAGCTGTGCATCACCCTGTTACGGCTGCAAACACCACCAGGGCCAAAATTCACAAGTGTGGGAACAACCAACAGCATTGCCCAGCCCAGGCACCTTTGCCCTACTGCCCACAGCTTTCCCGGGGAGGTGAATGCCGTAGCATCAAGACCACCATGGTTGAGACCACCGTGGTCGAGCCCACCAAGTTGGAGACCACCATAGTGGACATCACTGTGGTTGAGACCGCCGTGGCTGACACCATCATGGTGGAGACCACAATGGTGCAGTGGTCTCCACCTTGGTGGTCTCAACTGCAGTGGTCTCAATCGTGGTGACCACTGCGGTTGAGACCACCAGGGTGGAGACTACTGCACCACCATGCTGTCCACTTTGGTGGTCTCCACTCTGGTGGCCTCAACCGCAGTGGTCACCACAGTTGAGACCACCTCAGTTGAGACCACCAGCGTAGAGACCACCACAGTATCATGCCACCCACACCGTCTGGCCACCCACACTGCCCCAGCCAGCCCTGGCGCATCCCTCTGCCCTCCCCACGGCGCTGGCATTCCCGGCAGACCTGTGCCCACGCTTCCCAAGTATCTTACCCTGCTTTTAAGTGAAAAAAGGTTGATTCAAGCCAACCCCCCCGGCACCCCTCCCAGCACCCCCAGAAAGACCTGGGGTGGGGCTGATGCTGCCCGCTCTCGCTGTCCCCATTGCAGCCGGAGGGTGCCACATCCCCCTCGGTGAGCCGCCGGTGCTGACCATGATGGAGCCACAGCACGGCTCACTGCAAACTCCAAGGGCAAGAGGGCATCACCTGGGTGAGCAGAGGGGGCACAAGGGGCTGTCACCCCACATCCTCCCCCCAGCCAAGACACCCGACGCCAACGCAAGCCAGGACAAGCCACTGCTCCACCGCCAAGTCTCCGCAGCCGCGCCAGATACTGGCTCCTGCTCACCCAGCCCCGGGGTCCCCCCACCTTGTCCCCATCATCCCCAGCTCCCCCCCACCCCAGCCCTCACCTCAGCCAGAAGAAGCTGAGCATTTGCAGGCAGCGGCGAGGCGGCGGCTGGCTTGGAGGAGAAGAGTCCGGACACCTGCGCGCGCGGCCGGCACCGGGCGCAGGCGTCGAGGCCAGGGCTGGCACGGAGCCCTGGGACGGGGCCAGCACACACCCCCTCCCGCTTCCTGAAATATAGTCATGCATAACTTTTCTTAAGGTAGCACTCGAGCAAATGTGCTCTTGCCTAGAAAATGGCCGGCACTCCGGAGGTTTGCTCTGGATGCTCCGCAACAGGAGTGAACGCACCGGGTCGGCGGCAAAGCCAGGGAGCGCGGTGGGAGGCACCGGCACGCTGCCAACCGCTCTGCGGAGCAGGGTGCTGCCGCTTCCCTTCCATCCCTCCCCACTGCACAGCCCCTGAGATGGTGCCCTGGGTCCCCTCCACGGCCCCACGCATCACCCCCTCTTCTCCCCCCATCACCCCAGCGATGGGCACGGGGGTGCCCAACTGCTCCCCCAGCCCGCTTGGCACTGGCAGCACGGCATCGGCACTGGGCTCTTCCCCTCCCCAGTTAAACCTGCCTGAAAATATTTTTTTCCCCAGAGCCACCGGTGCTGACGCTGGGCTCAGCGGCTGGGAAAACCTCCACAAACTTCTCCAGAGCCACTCCAATCCACGCAGCTGCTCCCTGACCTGCTGCCTTCTAACAGGGCTTATAATAATAACTTTTTTTTTTTTTAATAACAAAGAAATAAAATGCAAATTACTATGTCACTGCATTAATGATACAGCCTCTTGGGTTTGAGGAAGATGTTGTTCTATTTGTATTAGATTTACATGCTTTTAGAAGTGAATCTTGGTAATCGACGTACAAGAGTTTGATCAAAGCTCCTCGCAGGCACAGGCAGCACAAACGTTGCTGTTGGAAAGCCAGCGGTGAAATAATTAAACAAATTCAACAGGTCATAAGGCCTTTTTATTTTATACAAATAATGAAGCACTGGAACAGAAGCACTGACAGCGGGCACTGAGCATCACTACCTGATGCGGTGGGTGCTGCCTCTGCAGCGCTGGGGCTTCGGTGACCCAGATTTTAGGCTGGACATGGGAAATGCTGATCAAAGCCTCAGACCCCGGTGCAGTGAGGTGGGACACCTCGGGACCCCTGCGCAGGGACGGAGCTGGTGGCCCAGCCTGGGTCGGTGCTTGCCCACCAAGGGTTGGGAGCCTTTAGGGGGGTGGAGAAGGCTGCGCTGCACCGGGTGATTGATCCGAGCACAGTGATGGAGATTCCCTCCTGAAGATTGTTGCCCCACTTTGCCAAAGGACTTTAACCTCACGGAGCATTTGCTGCTCAGCTCCTGGTATAAAATCCGCAATTCTTCATCGGCTTTCTGAGAGCGGGGAGGGGGCATCCGCAAAACCTGTTCCATGTCCTACAGGTAACTTTGCATACCCAGATGCGATTAACTCTGATCCTTTTGGAAAATAACTTTTCCTTTAAGATATTGTTCTTTTTCGGGACAGCACATAAGATTATTTTCCAGCAGGATGGTTTCCTACCCGCTTGCAGCAGCCCAGGTGCCCCAGGAGCCAGATTGCAACAAGCACCCTCCAGCGGATCTCCCCACCTTTAGCACGGAGGCCCCTTGCTGGGAAGGTCTCCAGGGATCTCTCCCTTCCTCCTTAGGACTGTTTTTTTCTGCAACCAGTGACTAAGATCAAGAGGTTTGCTCCACACGGGGAAAATTATTCTTTCCCCTCCTCCGAGTCAGAGGGAACAGCACAATTAGAAACACTTTAGATGCTTGACCCACGCTCAAGCCTCCAAACAGAAGTCGGAAGGAGAGGCTTGATGTTTTCCAGGCCCAATTAGCATAATGCTGTAATTATGGCTTGCGTGGCCGTATTCCCCCAGCTCTCGCGCTGCCGGCATCCCTCCACCCCGGTGTGCCGGCACTCCCGGCGAGCGCGCCCCCGGCCCCCCCAGCCCAGCCAGCGCACCCAGGCACCAGCCTCTTCCTTCCCATCCTTCACCATATGCCCGTCTTTTACAGTTCTTTGGTGCGTGATGCTCAGAGAGTGGATAATTAGCTAAATGAATTAATTGACATTCATACTTGTAATTAGCAACCGGTTACAAGTAGCTATTCTCCTTGGGACAACTAAAATTTCTCGGGGACTGGTGTTAAAATACTGGAAAATCGTTAGGAGTAAATAACGAGGGCCGTGCGTAGCGCGCGCTCATGGCGCCCGGTTTCTTCCCTCGGCCGTAAAAGCCGCCGCACCGTAAACAAGCCCGTGCAGAAGCAAAGCAGGCTGTGAAACGTGTGGGCAACGCCGCTGCTGCTCGGGAGGAGGAGAAGTTTCCAGCTTCAGAAGAAATCTCGGCCAGATGGGTGGCCTCCAGCCGGCAGCTCCCACCAGCTCCCCAGCTAACCCTTTCCCCCCCTTCCCCGTTACCGGAGAATTTGCAGTGAGGCCCCGGCAGCGGAGGCTGCTCGTGCAAAGCAATGGGAATTGGATGTCGTGAGTGTTAATTAAACCATTAATTACTGCTGAGCAAAAAAAAAAAAAAAAAAAAAAGTGACCTATGGGTTTCATCGCTTCTTGGAGTAGTTGGAAGGATAAATTGCTCAGGGGCTCGGCAGCGGGAGAAAGGGGCTGCGGTGTAAGTCAGTATAGATTTTCTCAGCGATTTCGGGGTGCTGGCCAGCACCGCCGTGGTACCTGTGCAGCCGCCGCTGACCCCCGCAGCCCCACGATGCCACAAGTGAGACCCCACGCCAGGGCTGGGACTGAGCCAAGCCCCCAGGAGCGACACCCCCAGCCCTCGACTTGCTGCTGGGGTTGCAAACCGTGATGCCGGCGGCTTGGAGATGCTTTTGGGGTGCTCCAGACTGCTCCGTGTGCCTCTAGCTGGGACCCTGCTCCCCAGCACGGGGTGCACCCGTCACCCACGAGCCCCCGGCCACCCACACCCAGCACCC
The DNA here is from genome assembly GCA_035590275.1 of Ibycter americanus. Taxonomy (NCBI): domain Eukaryota; kingdom Metazoa; phylum Chordata; class Aves; order Falconiformes; family Falconidae; genus Ibycter; species Ibycter americanus. Next base: position 29,827,654 of record JAVJGI010000032.1, on the reverse strand, counting down.
ACAGCATCTGGAGGCACGGCCCCTGGGAGGGTTTGCACAGGTGATCCCGCACCCTGAGCAGGGGTGGGAGCCCAGTGCTCGAGCCATCCCCGGCTCCGGGAGGACCAAGCACATCTCCTTCTCTGCAGGATGATGGTGTGGTACCCACGGTTGGGCTGCAGGTCTCCTTTTCCAGGGATATGCTCCCCAAAACCTGGGTGCCGATGGGAAGAAGGGAGGGCAGCATGGCAGGACCCGCTATGCAAACGGCTCGTTGTGGAAAAGGGAGTGGAAAATGATATTAACACACCAGCTTCATCAACCAAACCCTCATGTTGTGTTGCTCCACCAGGAGCTGCCGCAGCACCGGGGAGGAGAGCCACGCCACGGCTGCACTGCCCGCCTGCGCTGGGGGTCCGGCATCCCCCCGAGGAGGGGGGAACGACCCCCCCAGCCACTCGGGGCCGGCACTTGGGGTGCTCTGCCTTGAACCACCCTCCCTCCCCGATGGCCTGGGCTACCCCATGGCAACGCAGCAGCACCCGCTTGCGGGATGGGCGATGGGATGGGGTGACGGCACCCCACGACCTGGGGTCTCCCACGGAGAGGGGCTCCCCCCGGCTCCTGGCATGGGATCGGGGCCGCGTCGCTCCATCAGGAGTCCTGTTCTTGGCTGCTCCGAGCCGTCAAAGCTCTAGATTTCCCTGGCAGCTCTTGGAGTTTAAAGGCAGGGGAAAGGGAGGAAAAAAACCCCAGCAGAGCTCCAGAGTAAGGCGGCTGGAAAGGCTGGGCCAAGGAGCCGTCACGCCACCCCTTCAGCTATTACACACCCCGGTAAGTTCTCAAACACGCAGGCTGCACAAGATAGCAGGAAGGCTAATTTTTCTTTAGCTGCAGGCAAAAAAATTCAATTACAAGGTAACCTATTTTTCAACTCCTCCATTGGTATTTACTTAATTTCCTAAGGCCGGCTCGCCCGCCCCGCGACGGAGGGGAGGCAGGCGGCTGCGTGCTGTTGGGCTAAGCTGGGCTCTGGCGCTCTGTGGGGTTTATTTTGGTTTTAATTCAAACCATGAATTAAATGGTTTAATAAGGGGCTGGCTCGCAGGCTGGTGGGCGAACGGGGCGGCGCGTGGCATGGGGCACGGGGGCACCGGGGGTCTCCGGTACGCGTGGGGAAAGGTCAGCGGGAGCAGGAGCTTCTGGAGAAGGTTTGGGAGGTGCCAAGGAACAGGCTTGTGCTGGCGGTGGCCCCAGTGGGCACGGACTGCCCGGGGGGGTCCGTGGGGACAGGGACAGCTGCGGGGGTCCACAAGGGCAGGGAGAGGCCTGGGGGCCGTGGGGACAGGGACACCCCAGGGGTCTGTGAGTGCTGGGACATCCTGGGGGGTGCACAGGACACCTGGGGCACAGGGGCACAGGACCCCGGGGGTGGCACAAGGGCACAGAACCCCGGGGGAGCACAGGACACCCGTGGGCACAGGACCCTGGGGGGGCACAGGACACCCGTGGGCACAGGGGCACAGGACCCGGTGGGGGCACAGGACCCCGGGGGGGCACAGGACACCCACGGGCACAGGGGCACAGGACCTCAGGGGGCCGCAGGACACCCGTGGGCACAGGGGCACAGGACCCCGGGGGAGGCACAGGACCC
>JAVJGI010000032.1:29769610-29801624 GCA_035590275.1 Ibycter americanus | reverse complement strand
CCCCCTCGACTTACCACCACCACCCCCCTGCTGCTGTGCCAGTTGCAGCGAAAGTTTGCTGGGTCTCGCGTGCGTGCGTGGATGCCGAATAATTTTATTAGCTGCCTGGAAGGGAGCCAGCGTGGCATGCATCGCGCGGGAGGTGGCTGCTGGGGCGCCTTTTCTTTTATTTCCCTTTCCCAGCCACCCCCCTCTTTGCCTCTGCCGGTCTCCCGCGGGTTGCACGGTTGGCGTTACCCTTTCCCCCCCCCCCCCATTTTTTTTTACGTATTTCTTTTTTTATTATTATTTTTTTGTGCTCCTTAAAGGGTTAAAAACGATGGGGAAGTTCAGCTAGCACTTGCAAGATATGGTTGCCTTAGCAACAGGCCTCCTAATCTGGTAGGTGACCTGAGAGACTGTGGAAGATGCAGGGGTTGGTTTGGCATTTCATTATTTCATGAGGCTGCGGCTCTCCAGCTGGTTCCCTTCCCAGCGCCGCCACCGCGGCTGCTCCCCCCGCCGCCGCCCCCGGCATTCCTCGGCAAAGCCCCGGGGAGGGGGGGACAGCGATGCGGTCCCCTCCCCTGTCCCTTCCCCAGGCGCTGGTGGGCTGGGGAGGGGGAGAGGGCTTCCCACAGCCCAGGTGATAATTATTCAACTTTGGGGTTGCAGAGATGGTTTCCTGCCTTGCCTTCCCTCCTTCCACAGGGTTTGCTGTGGTGGCCTGGTGGAATAATCCGTGTGGCCCCCGGGAGCTAGGGATGCTCTCCTTGGCACTGCCAAAACCCCGATTTTGAGGTCTGTGCCGCTCTGTCGGGGTGAAGCCCAGCAGTGGGGCTCTCGGGCGAGGGGCTGGGGCTGGAGCAACAAACTGCTGGGGCACCACTGGGGCAGCGCAGGTCCGCAGGGGTTGGAAAAGGTGATGGAGGCGAGATGCGGGGCTCCAGCCAGTGTTTTGGGGACAGAGGATGGGTTTGGGAGGAGCACGGCAGCATTATTCCAGCTGCTTTAGGCTGCCCTGAGCTCGAGAGGCCAGGCGAGCACAACCAGCACATGCCCACATATGGATGGACCAAGACCTGGGCGTTTCGGTGCCGCAGCTGTAGCTGCCTTCTCTTTTTTTTTTTCTTTTTCTTGGAAACAGCCTGAAGTTGACATTTCCCAACACGCTCCCTTGCTGTCGTGACCACCCTGAGGTGGTTGGATGCTTGGACCACCTCGTGTAAAGCATCGGTGAGCACCCGCCGGCCCTTGCCAGCGGTGAGGCTGTTTAAATTAAGAAACCACATCAGGAAACTTCCCTGCCAAATATTTGAGCTCACTGAATCTCTGGGTGCTGTCAGACGGGTGCTCGAGCTCTTCTCCCTCCACATGGGATTTGGATGGGCATCTATCACACCTGACAGCGCCCATTGGCGCAAAACCGCTGCAGCCTGGTCCAAATCGTCGTTGAGCTCTTTGCTGGGATGGCCGAGCCACTCTGTGCCTAAAACCAGGATGTTTTCCACCTTGCCGTGCGATGCCGGGTTGGTTATGGTGTACGGCGCTGCTCTTGGCATCCAGCCGTGGCGGCTGGGCAAGGAGATCCCCCGGGAAGGGAGATGTCCAAGGGGCTGGGGCCAAGCTCCCTGCGGGTACCGACGGAATAAAAGGGCTGGGATAGTGCCGGGAGCATCCCATTCCCGTGGATCCCGGCAGTGCAGACCTCTTTTGTTTTTCCCCCCTCCTGCTATCGCACGGCGGCGGTGGCAGCTGCCTGCGGACGCAGGGGAGAGCTGCCTTTGTTTATCCGCCTCTCCGGCAGAGCGAGCGCGGGGATGCTCTTGGATCGAGGTGCCGATCTGTCATTTCCCAGGTTTTATGCATCCCCAGACAAGAAATCAGCAGCGCAAAGCGCAGACTTTTTGTTACTTATCACCGAGCTCTGTGCAGAGCGCGGCTGCTGAAAGCAATCTGGTGTCTGCGATGCCCAGATTTATGGTTTCCCTGCCTCATTCTAGGTGTTGGCTTCCAACCGGGAAGCAAAAAGCCTGGTTTGAGCCATTGGTGTAGGACTGGAGGACCATGGCATGCTGTGGCGTCGGACCTGGGCAGGTCTGCTCCCCAAGCTGGTGAACGCGCCCAGAGCTGGTCATCACCCTGGGTGGGACAGATTCTCCCTTGCTCCATCTTAGCTGGTGGAGGCGGGAGGACCAATGTCCCAGAGAGCTGAAATATGGCTCGGCTTTCCCTCTGGGTCTCCTTCATTCAGGGCACGCTACTCCAACCCCCCTGCCCGCTCCGCAGGGGTGGCAGAGGCAGAAGCTGCCCCTCGGTGAGCAGGGGATGAGCCATCAAAAGGGAGGAAATCCAGGCGAGCCAGCAGAATCCCTAGAAAGCCATTTTTGTGATCGCTTCATCCCTTCCCCCTGCCGCTCCATCTCTGCTGTATGAGGCTTTCCAGGATTTGTCCGTCTTGACGGGGATTCTGGGCGGTCAGCCGGGTCCCCAGGCATGGACAGACGGACAGAGTGCCAATCAACCGGCACGCACGGTCTTTCCACAGAGCACTGCGCTCTGCCTGCTAGGGGGTCCCTGGGTCTTAAGTGCAGGATTATAATTTTTTTTTTTTTTTTTTAAAGAAAATCAAAATTCCCAGGGAAAATTAAAAAAAAAAAAAAAAAGGCGCCATCTCCCCCCCACCTCCCCCCCCCGCCTCCGCCCTGCTGAGAAGCAGCTCTGCGATGGCGGCTGGAAAGCGAAGCCGTAAGTGTTGTGCGTGCCATCTGCTCCGCTTGGATCGCGGGAGCGGCTGGAGCCGGCGCAGCCTCATGGGGAGGGGGGGGCAGCGCTTGCCGGGGTAAAGATGGGGTCCCCCCACCCCATATGCCCCCCAGCTAGGGCCTCGGTGGTTCTCTGCGTAGGTTTGAAGCCCAAGCTGACACGCTTGAGCCGCAGCTGGTTCTGGTTGGAGGTGTGGAGGTGGATTCCCAGGAGGGTCTGCAGCCCCCTCCTCTGCACCTGGGAGGAAGAGCTTTGTGGGTCATCTCTGGGGTGAAGGTGGTCGTGGGGTGAGATGAGTCACGTGGAAGGGAATGGGCAGGTTTGGGGGATTTTTTAGGTATTTGCAGCTTCGCTGGCTGCCTGAGTTGGAAGCACGTGGTGGCAAGGTGCTGTGCAGCGTAGGGTGCATCTCACGGGGACCCCAGGCGAGCGGTGTGATGAGAGCAACTCAGCACGACACATCTGGTCCTCCCAAAGGAGACAGAAAAGGAAAACTCCCCTCCCAGTAAGGAATAATTTCAGGCTATCTCTAAAAAGAAAGAAATGCATTTATTTGTGGATTTGCTATGGGACTGTCTCTGGGTTCTCACTCAGGTTCCTCCACAGCCAGGCTCCTGCTGTCTCTTCGGTTGGGGTCACCGGAGCAGCTGGGTTTCCCTCTGCTTTACCTCCTTTTTACAAAACTGGTATTTTTTTTAGACATCCCAACGGGTCAAGCCAGCAGGTGCAGAAGTGGGGTGCAGTGGTTGCTGCCTGTCCTTGGCAGCTGTGCCGGGGGCTTTGCGCCTGCCCGGGGGGCTCACGCTGGGTTGCGGCTGGTGGGATTGTTCTTTCAATTAGAGTTGTCAAGAGATGAACATCCCCAAAATGTGTGAAACCCAACATGGGAGATGAGTTTTGACTGCGAGTGTGGCAACTGTACAGCCCTGAATTGCCCCTTGGCTTGGCTCCACTGCCACTGTTTTTGGGGTATGTATGTAATTATTTATTTTTATGTTAGGGAAGGTGTGCAGAGGGAGGGGACTCGGAGCAGGCACCTGGTGTTTTCCCCTTTGTCCCATGCAAAATGTGGTTGCTCTGCTCCGCCTGCCTTTGCCGCCGATAGAAAAGGCAGCGGCGGTGTGGGTGGGTTGAGCCGAGGGAGAAGGAAAAATACTCTCCAAACAAAACCGGAGGGCTTGTGAGGAGGGATGGGAAGCCAAGGGAAGGCTGAAACAGCTGTGGAAGGTGTCTGAGCAGGGAGCTGCAGAAGGCTTTTGGTCTTACTGAACTTCAGGACAGGGTGGAAGGAGCACAACTCAGTGCTCCCAGCCGGTGTGCATGGGCAGACCTTTACTGGGGTTTCTCAGGTTCAGCCCAGGCTGCAGCAAAACCTCGTTAGAGCCCAGCCCTTCATTGGGCAACCTCTTTGGAGCCACAGCTCAACCCCATGGAGGTAACCTTCATAAGGCAACATCTTCCTCACCAAAGCCCAGCATCCAGGAGGCGCCGCCATGCCAACCGCTTGCCATCTCTCCGGAGATGCCTGCTGCCATTAGCCATCTCACCTCACCAGGTGCTAATTGCCTGGGGGGGGTTGATCCTGGCTGGAGCTGAGGCGCCTGCCAAAGCCGCTCCATCACTCCCCTCCTCGCTTGGGCAGGGGAGAGAAAATACACGGAGAGGCTCGTGGGTGGTGATGAGGAGAGGGAGAGATGGCTCAGCAGGTGCCGTCACGGCCAAAGCAGACTCGACTCGGGGCCCCCCGGCAGCGGCGGGTCCGGCTGGGAGCTGGTGGCACCGGCTCCATCGGGCACGGGGGCAGCTCCCAGCAGCTGCTCCCAGCAGCCGCCCCCGTACCCCCCCAGCCTTGCCGCACAAACCCAGTACGTCGCGAGCGGCTGGAGGCATGGCACTTTGGTGGCTACCCCTGAGCCGAGCATACAGAAATTCGGTAATTGGGCTGGAACAATTATTTTTGGCTTTTGCAGAGGGAAAGGCTATAAATAATCGCCCCGCAAGCTTGTGCGGTGACTTTGCAGCCTCCGTGGGGGGGAGGTTGTGTTGGTTTTGGGGTTTTTTTTTTTTTGCTGCCGTCCGGCTGGCTTTTTCTTGGCGGCCGAGAGTGGGAGACTTATCTGCAGAAAATGCAATTTGAGTTGATTAAAGAAACTCCCGCCATTGGCCCGAGCTGCCAAACTTTCTGCAGAAACGGTTACGCTTTCTGAGAAACCACCCCCGGGACCTGCCGAGGCGCAGCCTGGGCCCGGGGCGGTGGTGGTGGGGATGGAGGGGAGGAGGGCTGCCTGGGCTCGGGGAAGGAAAACAAAGCAGAAAACAAAGGATGCTGGCCTCAGCGGCATCGTACCGAGGAGGACTTGCTGGGAAGAGGTGCAGAAGAGGCAGTGGGCGTGCTGCTGTGCTGGCACCTTTCTGACGGCAGCAGCTTGCCCAGCCTTCAGGCTGAGGGCTTTGGGTCATTACGGGTTTCAGCTGGGGTCTGATCCAGAGGAGAAAGCCTCCGCATCCCAGCACCCATCCATCCCTCAGGCTCCCCCATCCCAAACACCCTTACAACGCCCTTTGGAGCCAAAGCACAACAGCCTTAGCAGAAGCAAACAGTATCCAGCGCACATTCTCTTCTAAGCCCTATGTCACATCTAAAATAAATCTTGCATCTATATTGACAGGCTGGGTTTAATGTATTTCGGCTCTATAGCGCTTGAAGGCCCAGGCTTCCCTCTTACGTGGGGACGGGGCATCATCCCTGCTCTGGCAGGGTGCTGAGCGCTGGCGTGGTGGCACGGGGCAGTCCCAGGGCGGAGGTGGGAGAGGCATGGGGTAACTGCTCGCAGGGAAGCAGAAACTTAGTTTTGCCTTTTTTTTTAACATATTACTGAAAGGATTGAGACTTACTGACAGGCTGGGGGCTGAGGATGGCTGGCGCCAGAGGACAGCAAGCTGGGCTTCCCTCCAGGGATGCTGCTCTGTGCCAGGCTGCTGGTACCCTGGGGCTAGTGCAGTGCCCTGGCTTTGCAGGAGTGCATCCCACATCTCTCTTCTTGCCCACTGGCAATTAAAACACATCCCTGTCACAAGTACGGGCTGCCAAAGGTAACAGCCGTAAGGCACCGCTTTCCTGGAGCATGTCACCTTGGCTGGTGCACCCCTTGGTACCCGGGTCTGGGGAGCATCGATGTGGCCAGAGCTGGTGCCGGCGTGAGGAGCTGTAAGAACGAGTGTATCGGGAAAGGCTGTGTAGAACAGAGCATCTCCCAAGCAGTCTCGCCGTGGCAGCTTTCCTTCGTCATCCATTATTTATTTGATCCACTGCAAAACAAATCCACTCCTCGGCACTGATTCTGGTGACGGTGCTCATTTTACAAAAGAGGTAAAAGGAACTGGTTTTGTTCCCAGTCTAAAAGACTCTAGCAAAAAGGTGCGTTTCCCTGCTGCCTTCTCCCGCAGCCCATTCCATCAGCGAGATAAATCTGCAGGGTTTTAGGATGGTGGTGGAAATTTTGGAGTCTCCAATACTGAAAGGTTGAGCCATGCTCTTCCCTGTTGCTCCCCATCTTCCCAGGACCTGTGAGGGTGTTTGCTGTGGCTGGACCAGGGGAGGACCGAGATGCTCAACTTGCCTCGTAGCTCACAGCTGAGGTTTCTCGAGGGGATAGCTGCATGTGCAGCAAAAAAGGGACTTTATCGGGTGCATTTTCTCCTTGTGCATGCTGTTGGAGGGCAGCTCTGCTTTATGGGCACACAAATAAGTACATGTTCGGGGTTTGGGGCCAGCAGGGTGGGGTTTGCAGGGTTATCACACCAGCAGCTGAGCCAGCTCTGCTTTGCTTGCACCAAAGAAGGCTGGAGTGGTGCGCTGAACACCGGGCTGGGAAGTTTGGAGGGAGGAGATGGCACGTCGGAGCCGCGTTCGTCAGGATGGAAATAACTGTCAACCCCATTCAATCTGTCGCCTTGTTCCCAGGGGACAATTGCAAAACAGGATTACTGGTACTTAAAAATTCATAGAAAACGTTTCTTATCACAACGTCATAATTGTTATGACTCAGAAGAGTAGAATTGCCATTTTCCTGTGCCTTTTTTTCCCCCCCCTCACTTTTGTTGCCTGCCGAGTCCCTAGCTGCAGCTGCGGAATCGTCAAAAAAAAAAAAAAAACCAAACCAAAAAAACACAACAAACCAGGGCAATGCTTTATTTTATGCTAACTGCTGCATTTGACTTGAAAATGATGTCCCACTGGGTCTCGTGGTCAGCGTATTACAGCGTGATGGATGGCTGTCAGAGCGGCAGTGGCTGGCAGATTGCGATGGGTGGAGGAGAACAGATGCCCGGTGACTTCAGGGGCTTTAGCGGAGCCCAGGACTGAAGACTGGAAAACAAAAGCAGATGGGAGAGCTCTGCTTGGGCTAACTATTCTTCTCTGGCCACGTGTCGGGGAGGAAGGCTCGTCGGGTGGCCGTGTCCCTTCTGTGCTGTTCCTCCACGGTGAGCTGGGCTGCCTGATGAAGCCATGGGGGAGCCCTGCTTGACCCAAGGCCTGAGCCTACGTGCAGACCATCCCTGCAGATCTCCGAAGGGTAACCTTTTACCCCTCCGAAAGAACAGCTTGCCTTTTTGGAGTTCACACTCCATTTGGCGGTTCCTGTTAACCCTTGGCCCTACTGATGGATCCAAGGCGACACCCAGGCAGGCTGCTGGGGTTACCCTTCCACAGGGCAGCTGCTGGCGTGTCTTACGCTCTGTGTCATGCTTGGCTTTGGAGTTGTGCGGGACCATGTGAATTTGAGCCACACTGCTGGAAGGAGGTGGAACGAGTTGAGCAAGCCTTTCCCGCAGGAGCCTGTTCTGAATAAAGCCTTTAGCAGGTGCTGTGCTGCGACCCCGCGTCTGCTCCCTGTCCCGTCTCTCCTGCAGATTTCTACACTTTCTAGCCGTGCAGAAGACTTAGAAATGATCCCGCCTTGCCATCTTACTCCGCTCGCATCTGTATCTCCTCATCTTTCATCCCTTCGCTCTCCTCCCACCCCTCCGGTCCATCCAAACGTGGGCAGGTGGCTGCCGACTTCCCAACTGGCGGTTGCCGGGGATTGCAGGGTTAATGGCAAAATTAAATTTCACTGCTGTTTTTAAATTAATTGAATCATCAGCGTGGGTAACGGGAAACAGTGGTATCATAATGTATTTGATATGGGTCTTTAAGTCAGCGTTTGCTGCAAAATCTAGAGCGCTAGATCTTGGTGGAAGCGATGGCTAACTGATATATTGCAGTTATGGCCACAGTACAAAGGCTCCTGCTACGTCTTAAAATGTTCAGGTCATAAAGTTGAGTTGGTTTATGATATGGCCATTTTCCCTGTGTGCTTCCCACGGTGCTCCTAGATCATACTCGGAAAAACCCTGCAGTTGGCAGGAGCCAGCGGTGCTCCCAGCTTGTCCCTCTGGGGAGCCGCCAGACGTGTGAAGATGCCCTTTTGGGTGGCAGAGCAGCACTGGGGTTTTGCTCCCAGGGCTTTCTGAGTTTTTTTGTGCTAGAAGAAGCAGCCACGGGGGAAAACATCCCTTTTCCTCAAAAAAAAACAGCGGAAAGACTTCCACTGATTTATGCAGCATCTGAGCTTTCCACACTTGGTGGCCCTGAGGTGGCTTCAGGAGCTGTCTCGGAGAGGAGAAGCTACGCAGGCTGAGGGCCAGCATCCTTGTGTGGCATCCCCACCGTGCTGGGGACAGAGCTCCCATCCAGGCTGTCACATGAGCTCCTCTTCTCTTGGTCTTTACCTGGTCCAGTGTGGTGGGACTGCCTCACAGCGTGGTGCCTCGTGGTGGATGGTGGCACACCCATGGGTTCCCTTTTCGCCAGTGCTAATGGAAGGCTGGTGTTAATTAAAAAGTGGGAAAAAGTAAACTTGCAACGTATGTCTTGCAGAGGTGCTTGCAAGTTTCCACCCACGCGTGGGTCCTGTGTCCTACCCCAGCAGCCTGGGACTCCCACTCATCACCTCCTTGCTCTGGAGATGGCAGCTGTGTAGAGGATCCCCGAGTGCATCTGGGCATCGTATGGCCGCGTCGGCAGCACCACCTTTCACCGCCAAAATCTCAAGGCTTCTTAACCAACTGAAACTTCTTAGGAGCTGCCTCGATGTTAATATTGATCTTCCCGTTTTAGCTCTGCTTGGCCCAGTTGATACCACCCAGGCTGGTGTGGTGGATCATGAGCGTGCTGCTGGACCACGGCTGGCTCGGGGAGCAGGGTTTTGAGGGGACACCAAAACACCTCCCAGCTGAAGAGCTTGTTCTAGTGCACTAGTTTAGATTTTGTGTTAAGACTTGCTTATTATTTCTGCTAGTTATGTCTCTAATGAGGTGAGACATGCCATATGTTGTCCATAGGGAGGGAGCGCCGCAGGTGGGGCGGGGGCCAGCCCGGTGGGTAGATGCAACGTGGAAGAGCCTCAGACTGCTCCTATGATGTGATGAGCTGAACTGCCAGCCGATCCAGCCGTGCCACGGGCGTTGGTACCCCTGTCACACCATGGAGCCATCTACCCACCAGTGGCACCTCGTTGCTCTTCATACACTCATGTCTTCTCCAGCTCCTGGCAGGAGAGCTCTCCTGGTGTTCCTGCTTCCCTTCTCTTATCCCCGATAAGTTGTTGCTCCAAAAGAGAACAATTTTGGGGCTGGGTCCAGCTGTGCAGCTTCTGCGTCTCCTCGCAGGAGAAGCAGCTCTGGCCCCGATCTGAGAAGCCCAGGCTGGCTGCTCAGAGCAGGAGTTTGAAACTAAACCGTATCACGATAAAGAAATATTTATTGGCAAGTCCTGAACGTAATTTGAAGAGGGCTCTGCTGTTTAAACAATTGTTGGAGCCATAAACCAGAAGCCCTTAATTATGGCTAATTATTTTCTGCGGTGAATCTATATGCAAGCTCATCAGCATGAGGTCTCCTCTGAAATGCACCAGTTGCGTGTTCAGGCATCATCCAGCCTGAATGTCCCTAATAAAGAGGCAGAAGTGTTGCCGCTGGCCCGGCTGCCCGACCAGGCAGGAGCCTGCCTGCCTGCCTGCCTGCAGTTTCTTTAACATCAGGGGGTCGGGGCAGGGTGCAGGAGCCCGGAGGCTCCCCAGGCAGGCAGCTGGGGACCTAAGGGCAGGCAGGAGCGAGACAGGAGCTGTTTGGGACGTGGACTTTAAACTCTCCGGCATTTCGGGTTTGTTTAAAAACCAGCTAGGTAAATATTTGTGAAGCAGTTGGATCTGGCTGCGAGGTCGGGTGATGCCGTGTGTGCTGGGCTCTGGCCTCTGGTGGCCCCCATCCTTCACCCAGCAGGAGGCACGTCCATCCTCAGCCCTGCCCAGGAGACGGTAGAGGCAATGCGGGGTGCTTGGCATCATTGCCCAGGTCTCGCTTCCCTAGGGTCTGGGGTACAAATGGGCATCTAGAGGTCTGTCCCTTGGGACGTATCTGTGTGATGCTTCAGTGGGATGTATTTAGGACAAGTCTCCTGGTGAGGCTGCGCATCCCAGGGACCTCCCTTCTGTGCCACCCAGGGGGGTGGTAGCCTTGTGTGCTGAAACTGGAGCTCCTGCCCTGTGCACCGCTGGGGGGGGGCGGCTGCTATGGGGGTCCTGCTGGGGACCCACGGGACGTGCTGGGGCAGGTGCGACCTTGTAGCACTGTGGCTTGCTAACATCACCGGCTTGGGAGGATGTTAGCATCATTGTTAGTATCCTTGTGGCACAGCAAGGATAACATGGCAGGGATGGCGTGGCCAGGATGGCAGTGCTAATGCCACTGGCTCGGGAGGATGGCACGGCCAGGATAACATGGCAGGGATGGCGTGGCCAGGATGGCAGTGCTAATGCCACTGGCTCGGGTGGATGGCATGGCCAGGATAACGTGTCAGGGATGGCACGGCAGGGCTGGCAGGGTGGGAGGATGGCACGATAAGGATTGCAGGGCAGGGCTGGCAGGGCGGGAGGATGGCACGGCACGGCACGGCACGGCACAGCGCGGCGGGAGCCGTCCAGGCTGCCTGTACACAGCAGCTGTCAGCGCTGCTGCCTGCGCCTGCCCGGCCCCAGCCTCTTCCTTGTGGCACAGATGGTTTTAACACTTTCCTGGGCCTTTTTTTCTATAATTAACTCTTGTTTGCAAGTGGGAAGACACTTCTTTCCTTTTGGCAGAGCCATCAAACTCTCCTCAGCGGTGCGCTTTTTTAAAGCCATCGTGTATCTATCCCCCAACCACAGTCTGTTGTTTTTACCAGGCTCTTTTATGGCTCTGGGCTGCCCCCCCAACCCTGCCCCCCCTTTTTTCCCCCCCTTGCTCTTGCCTGGAGGTAAAATCCACAGGGATTGCAGGCAGAGGAGGCCCCAGCTCTGGGAGAGGAGTTAACGAATCCGGCCAAGGCAATACAAAAGCTGGTGCCCGGGGAGGGGGGAAGATGGAGGGGGCCCTTCCTTGCACCGGGAGCCTTTGAAACGCTCCCCCCCCAGCTTTGTGCGGCTTAGCAGGGTGCTGCCTGCACAAAAGCCCCTCATCCCTCACGTCGCTGCCATGCTGCAGCCAGAAAAAGTTTTCCCAGGAGGGGCCGTTGCCCACCAAAACGCTGGTGGGTGCAGGGGGCTGCAGTGGTCGGCACCCCATCCTGCTGGGACAGGGCAAGGAGAAGCCCCACAGCCCACCGGAGCTTTGCCAGCACAGCTCGGGCATCTGCTGGGTGCCCCGGGAGGGGTGCACAGGGGGTGTCCTCTCCAGCTTGTACTGAAGCCTAGAAAAACTTAACTGGAGTGCCATGGGGCATCCTCTGCCTTTCAGGGAGCTCGGGGTCTGCCTGCGGCTGCCCGTGGGGTTTGGGGGTGTTCTGCTGCCAGGGGGGCGAGGGGCAGCGGCCATAGAGCCGGGAGGCTGCGGGATGCTCAGCTTCAGGGACCAGGGAGGGTTGGCCTCTGGGATGGGGCCACATCCTGGCACCCGTGGGCATGTCACCCTGGGGAGGAGGGTGCTGTGAGGGCCGTGCCAGCCCTGCAGACCCGCCGGCGGTGTGCCTGGGCTTGCAGCGGGGTGTTGGGAGGGCGGCTCTGGCTGCGGGGAGTGGAGGAGCTGCTCTTACCTATGGCTATCAAATGGTGGGTGTAAAAAAAGAAAGAGAAAAAGCGCATCGGGAAGTTTCCATCAGCAGTTCACGGCCATGACCACCATGCTGGTCCCCTCCCTCCGCTCATCCTCCTTCGTTCATCCCTTGGACTCTGCCCACCCACTCTGTCACCGGGTTTTCCCCAGTGCTGCCAGTCTAAACAAGATCTTGCAGTGATGCTCAGTGCTCTCACATCGCTCCCTCCCCCTCTCTGCTGTCTGAAAGCCTGGGGCTAATTTTTTTTTTTTTTTTTTCCCTCTTGCTCTCAAGACTTCAAGTTTTCCTGCCTCACGTACTAGTTTATTGCTGGGTCAGGGGGCAGGGGTTTGCATGCTGGTTTTATAGGGTCCCTCCAGAGCCGGCTTCAAAAAGCTTCCAGTTCATAAATGGGGGGTTTGTATTAACCGCCTCGTTTTGACAGGGAGAGATGCTCTTAGAAGTGAAATAATTAATGTTTTGTAAGCTTTAAGGGTAACATAGCTCAGACTTCCATCTAACCAAACCACTCCGTGAGCATGCCAAAAAAAAGAGCCTAATTTAAAAAAAAAACCAACAATTTTTATCCAAAATCCTCCCCTAGCCCGATGTGCACCATGTCAGTTATACAAGCCGGGGGGGGACTTTTCGGCAGGGAAGCCCGGCAGCTCGGCTGTGCCCCAAACGTGGCTGTCCCCGGTGCCGAAGCAATGTGGAGAGCTGGAGTTAAGGTAAATAAAACGTGGGGCCACTTAGGAGCGGTGTTTCCTTGGTAGGGGTAGGTGAGAGAAAGCAGGGCTGGAGGCAAGGTGGTACAGTGGATTCCCTCCCATCCCGTGGAGATGCACCTCTTCTCCTCCAGAGCATGCCCAAATGGTTGCAATGCTCTGGAAATTAAACTATTCCCATTCACCCTCCTCCTCCCAAAAAATCCCAGCCTACCAGGGAAGATCTGCACCCCCTCCAAGCTGGCTTAGCCCCTGGCTTTTTTCAGCTGTGGAGAAAGCCACCAGTTCTTGGGAACAGCACTGAATTACACGCTGGCTTACATCAGATTTACTCCTCCTGTCCTTTGCTCTAGCTGCCCTATTAATTTTCAAATGCCTCAAGCAATTACCGCACCTGGGAAACAGTATTTTTGGGGGGCAACACCCACAAACAGCTGCAATAAACCCTGCTGGTAAAAAAAGGTGTGGGGGAACAGGCATGGGGGCTGTGCTCGCCTGAGTTTAAAGAGGATTTTAGTGTGAATTTTCATCAGAATCCATGTGTGCGCAGCAGCTGGGAGCATCTCTGGGCAGCTGCAGGGGATCGGGCACCCTTTCCCCACCCATCCACCACTTTTGAGGTCTGAAGCGCTGCTCCTGGGGGGATACGGGGTGCGGAGGGGTGGCTGCGGGTGCTTGCTGGGGGCAGGTTTGGGATACGAGGGCTCCATATGGCTGCAAGGGATTAGCCCGGAGGATTAGATGAGCCGAGAGGAGGGGAAAGTTGCTGCAATCCCGCCTTCCCCAAAAAGCCTCATCTCTGACGCCCGGCAGATGCACAGGGATGATTTCTGGGGGCGATTAGCGCTGCTCTGGTTTTGGCTGTGCCCCCAGAGCCACGGCCACGGTCTCCGTGCTGCCGAGGAGAGCAATGGCCATGGCCTGGGGCGGGATCCTGTGCTGGCAGGTGATGAGGAAAGCTGGGATTTTCCTCCTGCCACCGCCTCGCACCCACGTGTTGCGTCTTCCCTTGAGCTTGGCGCGTTTCAGACCTGAGCTGTTTGCTCAGGCTTTAAGTTTGCCTGGAGACAGTGTCGGTGGTGCTCGGTGCCGCGCCACGCTGCTGGGACAAACCCGCTCCCCAGGGACCAGGGACCGGCGAGCCTGGGATGTGGCACTTGAGAGATCACATGCGTTGTGACCTTATCGGTGACCATCCGGGGCTCGGGGAGGGTTGGCAGCGCTGCTGTGAGGTTTTGGGATGCAGGATGCTCTGCAGCTCCATACCTAGGCAGTAAAACACTGCAGGGATGCAGGATGCACTGCAGCTCCATAGCTCCACAGCAAAACACTGCGTGGATGCCAGGATGCAGGATGCTTTGCGGCTCCTTTCCTAGGCAGCACTTCAGTGTAAAGCACTGCATGGAAGGCAGAGTATTTTTATCATTTTGAAAACATCACCCTGGAAGTTGCAGGTATCGTGCTGAGGCACGATGGCTTGTCTCCACGCACGCTGGCGGGGGCATCACTTGGCTGCAAAACCTGATTGGGGTTTACCAGCAGCTTTTCTTGTGGCATCCCAATGTTGCTGTCCCAGCAACAGACCATCGAGGGCTGGGTTGTGTCTCAGAGCACGACCGCAGCCTCATGAAGGCATTCCAAGCCCATACTTACTTCTTGGGACACATCAAGGGTGCAGAAACCTGGTGGGCTCATCATGGCAATGCTCTCAGGTGGGTGGGTGCTGGAGGGTGGATTCTATAGGATGGGTGCTATTGGGTGATGGGGGGGACACAAGCCCATAGCCATCATTGCTACCAAGTACAGCAGTCCTCAAAATTTGCAGTAAGTCCATCCATCCCGGTTAATTTGGGGCTCTGACAGGCCGCCCTGGGTCTGGCCACAGCGGTGTCAGCTGCTCCCGTGCAAAGTCCACTGCCTTGCTACCCATCTGCCTCGCCAGGGTTTGTAGGTGGTGCTGGACTTTGTACCCACGCAGCAAGTCACAGCCCTTATTTAAGTCAGCAGCCCCCTCTGCCTCGATTTAAGGCATTGCCAGCCCTCCGCTAGCTTATTTAGTAGGAGATGCTGTGCAGAGGAGATGCTACAAAGCATCTTCAAACATCAACAAAGCCACTTTTGTTAAAAATGATTTTTTTGTTTTTGTTAACCTGCTGCTTTGTTAGAGAAGGGGATTTGTTTATTTTTATTTTTATATATATATATATATATATATAAGGCTCGTTGTGGAAAAACTTCACTTTTCACAGATCAGCAGGCAAATCCATCAGGGGCCGCTGCAAGCGGGGCCGGCTGCTCGGCCACCTCTGTAGGTACACAAAACCCGTTTGAACGCCTGCGAAAGGTTACGGCGGCGCTTTTCAAGCTTTTTCACAGGCGTTCAAACGGGCTTTGTGTTATTACACGAAGATGGTGGCCATCAGCATCTTGTCAGGGACGGGCAGATGGCGTTCACCTGCTCTGGACCAACTTCTTTTGCCCTTTGCCTTTGGTGTCGGGGAATAATACCAGGGCAGCTGCTAGCAGTAAAATAGGCTTAAGCAAATGGGATATTTTGGCATTCAAGTGCATGACAAGAATGGGAGTATTTGCATTAATTCCCTCCTCTCTTTCCCCGCGGCGGGAGAGGATGGAGAAAACCAGGATGTTTTCCGGCAGGGTGGAGACGGGTCCTGGTGTTGTGTGGCTGGACCGGGGGTGGGAAGTGCTGGGTGCTGTGCCAGCATGTCGGTGCTCCATCCCACAGCATCCCAGTGCCTGAACAGTGGAAATGGAGATTTTTCTGGGGAGGTCACGGTGTTCCCCACTGCACGGCAAAGGCAAGTGCCGGCGGGGGGGGTGTCTCGCCCCCTTGCCTGGATCTGGATGGTGGTTAGGTACCAGGCATCACCAGCTCCCCATGCAAACTCACAGTTTATTTTATATTATTTTTGATTGCAAACAGCACCCAATGAGATTGGCTAGCTGAAACACAAGGTGGCCAAAAAAAAAAAAAAAAAAAAAAAAGGAGAAAAAAATATTACTAATCTACACCCATCTTTAATGGGGAAATCGCTGCCAGGCGCTTGGTGCCTCCAGGGCGTTCTGCGGTGCGCCGGCTAGCCGACGGGATTGGCAATATCCTCGTTAGTTGTTAGTAAATCCTTTGGACAAGTTACGACTATGTGTTTTCAAATGCACGTGGTGCAATGGCGTGGTGTTTTTCTAAAGCCACGGATTATATCTTTTTTTCCTCTTCTAAATTAGATTAACAATTTAAACCTAGCTTTCCTCATAACCCCTTCCAAAATTTCCTTGGCAATTTCAGTCTGGAGGAAGGCAGAGGAGCGGTGGATCTGTACAGGCACAGGGAAGCAGAAGTCCGGCTGCCAACACCAGCAGCCTCCCTTGCACCTCGTCGCCAAATTAATACTGGTTTTTTGAGAGGGAGGCAGTATTTTTCTTTAATCTGAGCTTTTCAAAGGCCGGTAAAAGAGAAGACTTGATTTCAGCTGCGGTGCTGAAGGCAAGGACGGAAGGCGAGCCGGTGCACGTGCCGACGAGCACCCAGCCATGCAACCCCACGTAATTATACCCCGACAGCAGCAGCACGAAGCGAGGGGCAGCACAGGGAGTAAGCTCCCATCTGCTTTCACTATCACAACTTTGCCTAAAACTCCAGCAAATTACCTCTCCTGGCAGCTTTGCTTGCTGGGGCTCTTTTCCTTTTGGTTTTAAAAAAGAGTAATATATTTTAAAATCTGAAATTAATCACTACGCTTTGCATAAAGCTTGTGTAGGTGCATCAGGAACAAATCCAGGGGGAACCGCCAAGTGTCCGGTGCAGAAGAAAATACAGGTCATCAGTGCAAGGAGCTGCACCGCACCGGTGGCCGGGTGGCCCTAGGTAGAGCCGAGCGTCCTGCACTGATAGATGAGCGGTAGATTAATAGTCCTAAGCAATTGCATTATCTAATGAAAATTTTATATAATTATTTTATATAACTTTTTTGGCAGGTGGACCCTGAAATGGATGGTATTGATTGCTGGAAAAGAGCCTGGCCTGTCTGTTGCTGGAATTATTAGAGGAGAATTGATAGTAATTAATACCTGTGTATTTACAGCATTTTCCAGGCTGCTAATTGCACGAGACCCATTTGAGCTGTTTGGCAGTGGGGAGGGGTTCGTACACTGGTTTTAAGGTGTGGGCTGGACATGGGTGTTGTGCCGAGGAAGATGCCGGCAGTGGGAGAGATGGGACTTGCTGGCTTCACCTTCTCTCCGGGCTGGGGCCGGGGGGACTTGGGGATGCCCGTGGCAAAGCATCCCTAAATACCAGGGATGACGGGGTGCAGCCGACCATGCGGTGTGAAGCACCGGAGCACATCTCTGCAAAGCCCTTCCTACGTCAGGGGAAGCACTACCAGCAAGCCTGGCTTAACTTCCCAGAAGTTTCCCTTTGTAAACCTTTCTGTACACACGCTTGTGCAAAATCGAGCCTAATTGCATTTAGGCTGGTTTACACCTCCCATCCTTATCCCACCCCACCCCCCACCCCCCGCCCTTTAATTCGGTTGCTGTGAAATTTTTGCAGCCCTGCCAAGTTATTTCCTTGGGATATATTTAGAGAAAGCCAGCTCAGCAGAGCGCACTGGGTGTTTGCGTAAGGATGTTTGTAAATGTTAGCAGGAACGCTGTCGGGCTGGTGGAGCAGATGTCCACGAGATGCTACCAAGAGCCTTATTTACAAACTTGTAAATGACTGAAGGGGTTTCCTTCCCGGGGATAAGGGGGACGCGGACTTAAGAGATTAAAATCCTATTGTTTCGTGGCTGGAGCTGCTGTCTCAGATTATCCTTTACAAGGGCGGGGGGAAAATGCCCTGTATTAGCTTGAAACACCATTCAACTGTTGTGCCTTTTTGTTTTGTTTTGTTTTGTTTAAAGCTCAGAGAAAATATAGGGCTGGGGATTGTTTCTTTCTTTTTTAAAGGAGGAGAAATAAGTGGCCGAGCATGGCTGTTCCCGGCCGGGGTGTACGCTGGTGCTTTGTGTGCTGGGGTTTCCCGTGCCGGGCGGCTCGCTGGTGATGTATTTAAAATCAGCACAAAACACTTGTGCTGTCATAGAAGTATAGTTGAACTGAACTTGTATGCACAGCATGTGCCCCACGGGAGCGTGGTGATGGTGTTTGGGTGGCTGAGTGATACTGCTACAAGCCCATTTAACGTGGTTTTTCTTTTATACCTTCCTTTTGCTGATACGCAAAGCTTCATCCCAGTCTCCTTTTACCTTATCTTACCCCAAGATAAGCCAAAACCGGTTTGTTTTGTCTCCTGGAGCATCCAGCCAAGTGGCTTGCACCAGAGGAAGCAGGACGGTCTCTGGGTACCCCAGCTGGGGAGCACAGCTCCAGCACCACCCCGAGCCCACCTGAGGGGCTCTGCGAGCACCCTGGGTTTGGAGTGGGTGCCCACGGCCGGTACGTGGGCTGGCAATCACACTCACATGAGCTGCAGCGGAGTGGTGTTTTATTTATTTTCATGCACGTTGATGCAACACAGATGCTGACATCGACCCGTGGAAGGGACTGCTGTAGGAGAGCATCTGAGGGCTCAGTTCGGAGGAAGCGGTCGGCGTGCCATCCTCCCCGGCGTTAATCGGGTTACTGCGAGGTGTGGGAGGGTTCTATTATTAAATTTAAAACCTGGCTATGTAAGATGAAGGCAGCTTTAACAAGATGAAAAGGCTTAACTGGAGTCCAATTAAATTCCGTATTACCTGTTTACGCAGCCTGCTTAAGTCCTGACCCACACGCTGATTTCTTCCTTAGGCTCCAAAGCCTGTGCTCTAGGCAAAAAAATAAAATCAAAGGAAACAGACAGATACCAGATCACCTACATGTCCCAAGCATCCCCGCACGCTCCTACTGGAGGCAGCTGCCCTCGAGTGCCTTGCGCCGCTCCTGCTGTGGCTGCGAGGTGTGAGATGCAGCCAGAATCTCCCGGTCCACGCTTCTGGAGAGGACAGCGAGGGCAAAAACATCTTGAGCCAAAAAGCAAGTGTCCAGCCATCCTTATTTTGGTTTTAGGTCTGTGCTGTGAAGGTAATTTTGCTCCCCCCATCTCGCTGCCGGGTTGGTGGAGGCTGGGGCTGGCAGAGTGACCGGTGCTGGTGGTGCTTCCCACCAAGAGAGCATCCTCTCCGCTGCCTGCCAGCGCTCTGCACCGCTGTTTGGAGGTTATTTTTATTTCTGAAAAAAAAACTGTTTAGTGAAAGCTGCTGAGCAGCTGCCTGTGCAACCCAAAGCTGCTTGCCCGGAGCGTGCGGTGGGGACTTGGGCTTGCATTTAACGGCAGAGTAAACACTGCTGATGGGAACCTGGTTTTCGTAGTTAATAGAAACTGTCGCTTCTGTTGGTGAGGCATGACGGGTTTGGGCGGGTGGCAAGCTGGGGCTGGGCTGATGCCCTGCCACCCCGCAGGGTACCGCCTCGCTGGGAGCCTAGCAGGGTGGGATGCCTCAGGGTGCAGCACCGTAGCCCACCTTGGGGATGCTCTGGGAGGCAGCTCAGGCGTGCCCAGCGATGGCGATGAGGAGGAAGAATCCCATTGCAGCATCCCAAGGCTGTCAGGCAGCAGCGCATCCAGAAAGCTCCCCAGCTTCCCATACCTTCCCTTGTTGGGTGCTGCCTTTTATTACCAGGGGTACCTGGGGGCTGGGGGCAGCTTCAGCCCTCCAGCTCTGCATTGGCAGCTCTGGTTTTTCAACTCAGCCCCCAAAACCCTCTTGGCCTCGGTGGTGCCTCACGGCTCCTCTCGGGTCGAGCCCGCTGCAGGGCGGGGGGCAGGAAGCGGCTCGCCGCACCCTGCGCTCAGCAAACCTGCACGCCTAGCAAAGACCTAAACTCTGCATTATAGAAAGTAAATAAATAAAAGCCCCGGTCCGCAACTCCTCCCAGGGTTGTGGAATGAGCAGGGGTGAGTTGTGTTCCCGGCTCAGCCAGCCTGGAACAACTGGCACCAAAATACTGGTGGAGCGACTGGGGATGCTGGGGATGCTCCTGGGCAGCCGCACCGGTGCCTCTTCCCTGCCGCTCTTAAACGCAATTAATACAGTGGAATAACCTGGATTCTTCCTAAGGATTAGGTTAAGAAAACAAGATTGTTCTAATAGCCCTTTTACATCCTACGTAGATTTTAGCTGAAAAACCTAACAGGTTTGGCAGCGCAGCCAAACAGCGCATCTTTTCTTTTTCTTTTTTCACCCTGTTTTTTCCCCCATAACCTGATGCCAGCGGTCCTGCGCAAGCAGGCTCCTGATAATTCAAGTGCCCAGCCTCTGGCTGTGCTGTTTTGTCCGATTTCCATTGCCTCCTGACCTCCATCCTTCTTTATTTGCAAAGCTATACTCGCAGGCAGCGGTAATAAATCAATTAATGACTCTGATGAATCGTTTAATGGCTGACAAAATAACACTACAGTCAACAGCTTGGATCTCTACAGCAGTACCAGAAGACGCTGGTTGACTCAGGGTAGGGAGACGAAACAGAGACTGTTAGCTCAATTAGTGCAATTAGTGTGCGATTTAAAGGCTTAGACGGCATCTGCTGGCGTACCGAGCCGGTGTGTTAACTGAGAGCTTCGGTTTGGAAGCGAAACGCAGCGATCCAGATTGTCATTGCTCCGCTGGCTTCCACCAAAAAAGGGGAAAAAATCCAACATATGTGGGAAAAAATTTTTTTTACATATATATATATATAATGTGTGTGTATGTGTATAGCTATATATGTGTGCCCCAGGAACACATGTATATTTATTTCCAGCGTGGAGCAAATTTACCATCTAATAAAAGGCAAACGAGCTGGCATGCCGACTGTACCAGAGCTGTCCTTGCTCGTCTCTGGCAGTGGTCTCCGGCATGCTTTGGTGGAAGGAAATTTGGGACATTGCATGCCAACGGGGGCCTTTGTACGGTGGGACGTGCCTTTGGTTCAGCACCAGCTTGGACGTGGTGGCATGGTGGGCTTCGTGCTCCTGCACCGCTGCCCATCCGTAGCTGGCTGCTGTGGTATCTCCACCTTGCCTCTGCCTCTGCCTCTGCCGGGGGGGTTGGGGGCTTCTAGATATTCCAGTGAAAGGGGCTTGGCAGGCAAACTGCAGCCGAAATCTCCCGAGTCCCTTAAAAGAGTTTCTGAGCCAAAATAGTGAAAATAAGCCAGGTGGGGGGAGCTCGGAGGGCAAAAAAAGTCCTGCTTTTCTGGAAGTGGGTGCTGGAGAGCCCTTGGGGTTTGGGTGAGGACCCTTAGGGTTTGGGAAAATTGTTTCTGCTGTCTTTTTCCCCCCTTTTTCTTCCTTTTCTTTTGTGCTTTATCCCAAGGGTTTTGCAGAGCTGCTCCAGCTGCAGCTGTGCTCCCATCGCTTCAGCAGGGCTAAAGGTGCCTCGGTGTTTACCTTAGCAGCGGTGATGGGGAGGGGAATAAAAAAGAAATAAAATGTCACTTCGCAGCCTTGTAAATCATTCATCAAGGGCTGACCAATTTGGCTCCCATCCTACAATGTGCTCAGGGCACTTGCGGGTTTTTAATTACCGAGTTCTGCCAAGCGCCACATGTGTGAGGAACTTTAAATCCCTGTTTACGCCGCGAAGGCATAGGTGAGGTTTCGGGGTGTTTAACGCGGAAAAATACTCTGCGGTTTTGTGTAAAAATGGGCATTTGCTTCAAGATTTTCTTTGGCTGCTTTGCCCTTTTCCCTCTGCTCTCTGTTGCAGAGGGAAGGAGGAAGGCAGCGGACTTTCCCCCTGGATCCCCAAATAACGTGTCCGTCCGCGCTTTCCACCACTTTGGGATCCTTTTCGCTTTGGGAGATTCCTCCAGCAAAGGATTATGGTGTGCTGGAAATCTCTTGAAACCATAAAATATCACCTTGGCAGCTTTATTGCAGTGCTCGCCGCCTTGGGAGAGAAGCGTTTTGCGTGATAGAGGGTTTAATAAAGGAAATTCCAAATGGGCTCACTGCAGTTTGGGGCTCGGTCTTATATATTTTTGCATTAAGAACCGTCATCTGCTTTGCAGAGAAACTGCAATATGTTCATGGCCTTGGATTAAGATTTGGTTTTACTTTTATAGCTGACCCACTTGGGGGGATGGAGGGAGGGGGAGAACTGGGTTCACTCCCTCTCCCGTCTATTTTTGCTGCCGTCTGATGTATAAAAAGAGCCTGGAATGGGCAGGCTTATTTTTCCTGCCAGGACTTTTTTTTATTAACTGTAAAAACACTCAGATCTGGCCGTTGATGTGGGGAAGGCTGCTCGGGATGCCTTGTTCAGGGGCATGGGGGGAGCGTGGCGTGGGCTGTGCCTGGGGGCGCAGGACCCCTTAGCCACAGGGGGACCCCAGTTACTTGGCAAAGGGGGTCTCTCCTTGGGGAATCAGCCTGCGCTGGTGTCTCTGGCGCTTGTGGCTCGGAGGTGCTGGGGTGGGAAAAGCGACCGCTCGTCTGGCATGGTCCTGGCCTTCATCCCGCATCCTGCACGCCGGCTCCTGCTGGAGGGAGGGCGTGATGGAGGGGACACATGGGATGGCCCCCGGGAAGGCACAAGGCAGCAGTTAGCCTCATGCCTTCCTGCCTCTGCCAGCCTTTCTAGTCCGGAATAGAACGACAAAATCATTTAGGTTGGAAGACCTGCTGAGATCAAGTCCAACCATTAACCCAGGACCACTAAGTGCGTCACTAAACCGTGTCCCTAAGGACCGAATAGTGAGATTCCCAACCAAACATGGGGGTCCCACCTTGGCAAGCCTTAGTCCTTAATAACAATCCTTCATTTTCTGGGCTGCCCCAAGTCCTGACACCCCAGCTTCCCCGCTCTGCTCCCATCTTGTGGCTGTTGGTGCATCGGATGGGGTCAGGGGCCAGGGCTGGCTCGGTTGCTGTTGGGACGCGGGGTTTGGTGGGGTCAGGGTGCTCCAAGCTGTGTGATAACACCAAGCCTGAACAGGCTCACGTGTACCCCATCTGCTCAGGAGATTTCCTCAGTGGAAAATTTTTCCACCCATGTTTTTTTCATGGTGGGCGATTTTCCTCAGCCCTGCCACGTCGTTTTAGGTGGGAAGTCCATCGCAAAAATTCACGGAGGGGTTAGTTCAGTGATCTAAATCCAGTTTGTATCAGTGATGCTCCCTTGTACCTGCCCTGGGAATGGGGCTGCGTCTGGTGATGGGTAAAGAAGAGTGCACTTGAGTGGCACAGGTACTGCCCCAGCCCGGCAGGGATGGGTTGCCAGCAGTGGTCTTCAGGGAAAGATCTTTTTCTTACATTTTCCTTCTGGGCAGGAGCCTTCCATCACACTGGTGCTTTCCCGGCATGGCAGGGGAGTAAATACAAAATAGAGATGCTGAGCAGGGCCAAACAGGGTGTCCGGGTACCCCGAGTCCGCCCCTGTCCCTCCTCTTCAGGGTTGGAGCCACTGGGGTGGCGCGTCCTGGGGAGAGCCGAGGGGGAGTGTGACCCCGCAGATTGCATGCGATGGATGTGGAAATCCGTAATAAAGCCTTGGCATCCTGGTGAGGCCAGGGAAGCATGTTTTTTGGAGGACAGAACCGAACTAGCGAGTTTGCGGGGGGAGGTGGGGTAAGAGGAGCATTTTAAAAGCCTCAAAACAGCTTCTGCCTGAAGTGACACGTTGGATGGGGCTCCTTGCTGGATTAACAAGACCAAATGCCTGGGTAAATGAATAAATAAGCCCCAGAATTATCCCTGGGTTTTGTGCCGCCATCTTTTCTCCATGGGGGAATCGCAGAGGCTGGTGCCCCTCCGGCTGTGAGCATCCTCTGCTTGTTGCCCCGTGGGGGGAAGATGCTCAGGGCACAGGGAGCAGTGCTGGGGGCTCTGGAGGTCGCGGGCGAGCTGACTCAGTGTGGTGTGGCAGGAGAGACGGCTTTTGTAATGTGTTTTTTCTCCTAACTCCGACTCAAACCCACCATGTTTGTCCTGGTTTTGTTCCCCGCAGAGCGCAGCTGCCGCCCCGAGTCCCGTGCTTGGAAACATTCCCCCGAACGACGGGATGCCCGGGGGCCCCATCCCGCCCGGTTTCTTCCAGGTAGGCTGCCGCTCCTCCCGATGCTCGCCTCTACACCGCGCACGTGTTTGCTTACGCTCTGGGTGTCAGCGCTGTCATGCCTGTGTTGTTTTTTTTTTTTCCAAGGAGATGCTAGGGAAGCAGCATGCCCGCGTAGCTGACCTGTCTAGGAATAACTCGTGTTCTGCTGTCCTTCCACGTTTGCTTTCTATTTTTTGTGGCCTTAAAGCAAATTTCTTTCTTGCTCGAAGAGGTTACTGTGTATTTACAACCAATGGTTTTTTTCCAAAGCTGCTTGGTTTGTGTTTGGGTTGGGATTGTATTTGTTCTCCAGTCCTAACAGACGTGCATAATTGAAAACATTCTGGATTTTGATTCCTGAAACTTTTTCCCCCTCCTCTGGTTAACCGCTTGATTTTTTCCAAATGCAATCACTGAAAGCATTAACAAATGCTGGCTGCGGCTGCAGGCAGGAGCGGGCTCCAGCCAAGTCCCCGAATGCCGTGGAGGCACCTTGTAAGCAAATACCTAGCACAGTCCCCTCGCTCCTTCCTCCTCCTGCGCCGAGCTCTGACCGAGGAGGGGGTAACGTATGTTTGCAGTGACGCTGGTGGAAAGGATCTCGACAAGCGCATAGAAAAGGGAGTTTTCAATACTTGAACTGTGTGGGGGGGTTTGGGTTTCTCTGGGATCTCTGCACGGCGTGAGCCGCGCTGGTTTGCAGCGGCATAAGCTCTCGGTGCGTTACGATATTCCATCTTGAGAAAGAAACACTTGTTCATGTAACAAATGGGATAAGAGTTGAAAGGGATATTTGTTTTGGCAAGCTGTTTTTGGTTTTTTTTTTAATCTGGGCTTGTGATTTGTATATGGGAGAACTTCTCGGGCGGTAGACAGGCGGACTTGATAAGGCGCTGGTGATTTATTGTGGCGATATCTGAGCCTGATATCACCATTTGCGTGTGGATGGGAAGGGGGAAGGAGGGTCCTGTCTGTTGGTTGTTTTTTTTTTTTTAAGAGAGATCCCATTTCCTGAACATGCTTCTGACAAAGTAAGAATATCCGATACAGATCGGGAACCCTAAAACAGGCGAATCTTGTAGCAGTGCTCGGCGGCACAGGGTGAAGCCAACAGCAGAGATGCTATCTTGCAGGTCATAGCTGCTGCCAGCAATTCGAGTGCCAAGCTGCTGCTTCCAACAAATGTGTCTCCAAAAGTCCTGATCTCGCCCCGCGGTGGAGCTGACTGTCCTTTGGGGCTCCTGCTTCACGCAGAGCTGCGAGGGCTGCAAAACTGGCACGAAGTTAGGGCAAGGCTTCAAGAGTATGGGTTGGCTTTCCCTGAGAGGGGAAGGTGAGGAAGAGGAGTCGCATCTCCCCAGACATGCTGTGCATGCTCCCGTCTCGACTGTTCCCGTTGACAGCCTCCAAGCTGTCCCCCCTGCTTTCCTTTCTGCCCTCCCGTACCATTTTTGCACTGAGGGTCTGATTCAGGAGCAGACAACCCATCCTAGTTCCCTACCTCTCACGCGGCTGGACCAGGAGCCGCTGGGGAAGAGGGCCTCAAAAGCAGCCCTGCTTTCTTAGGACTTTTGGTGGGGAGGGTCCTGAAAACCCAGCAGAAGTAATGGCACCAGCGCAGGTGTCGTGCGCGGGGATGCTGCCCATAGCCGGAGCTGCCAGAGGGAAGGGAGGACGGGCGCTGATGCATATGGCTCGCATGTGACATCTCAAGAGCCTGCCTTTCCTGAAAGCCCTTCAACATCTGGTTTCTCCTCCCAGCCCTGGGGACAGAGGGGAGAAGAAAAATCCCACCTTTTAACACAGTCTGAACATCGCCTCCATGAAAGCCTGTGTGATCTATTGCAGGTGCTGGAGCTCATTCCAGCTTCAGGAGATGCTGGAGACCAGCTTTTGCAGAGGTGGGCTGGAGGCTCGGCAGCGAGCCGGTTGCAGCTCGGGGGCAATTTCCTATCTGTAGGAAATTAAAATGCTGAACTTCAGAGGGCAAAACCAAAAAGGTCACAGGAGATGCAAAGGACTTCTCCCTGACCCTTGGTGTGCTAACCCTGGGAGTGAGTGAAGTTCCTGGAGGTACCACCTCAGCCGGTGCCGTCCTTGTGCCAGGAGACCAGAGGACGAAGAGGGCTCAGGAGATTTCAGCATCTCGCTCTTCTGCACCATAGTGCAGGCACCAGGGACCTGAAAGGGATATCCCTGAGGGTGGCAGGCATGGGTAGACGGTTTTTGAGAGGGTTTAGAGGGCCTGATCCTGTCCTGGCATGGTGGAGCATCACACCAGGAGCTGAGGAGGGGGTCACTAGCGAAGCTCAGGTTGCAGAAGCCCCGCGCTGCTGCCCTGGGGGTGCATGACCCCCCCACAAGCCCCACACATTCGGATGTGCACGGCTGTTTGGCAAAGGGAAAAAATGATATGGATCATTCCTGGGAGCTAGTGGCTCAAAAACCCGTGGGAGTGAGCTTGGAAGAGAAGTGACACGCCGGGAAGGGGAGAAGAGAGGAGGAGTCCAGGCTGCAGTGCCCGTCCGCAGCCGCTGTTTTGCAGGGAGAGTCCCTTCCCCGTGCCGGGGCTCAGCAGCGGCCTTTGGGCTGGGGGCCAAGGGAAATGCAGCCTGCAGAGTCTCCCAAAACCTTCCCAAAAGGATGGGAAGGGAGAGGCCCTGGACACCCTTGGGTTGCCAGGGCATTGCGTGGTGCCCGCCCATGGCACGGCGTCAGGCTGCGCTCCGGACAAAAGGTGGCTGGGTTGACGGCCGGTGTGGGTAGATGCTTTTATTTAAATCTCTCTCTTTGTCCCATCGAGATGAGCAAACAAACCCTCTGCTCATCCTCCTAAAGGTCATCGGAGGCGTTCCTGCTTTTGTTTTGAAAGCTGGATAGATGCCGGGGTGCAGATCCCTCAAAGGACGGGCAGGGGGGTGCCAGGGAAATGTAGGAAGGAGAATTAAAAATTGAAAACAATTAATACCACACCTTCTTAACACTAAATAAATGCGGAGGGGGGGGACAGGGGGGGGCCGTCAGCAGCCCCCACACTGCGGCCATGCCTCTTCTCCCCAGTGCGAAGTCCCCGCACCGCCCCGTACCCCGCACGCTGATGAAATGGAAAGTTGACCATAAATCAATGTCGGCGGCTGCGTTAGCTATGCATCAGCGGCTCGGCGCCGAGATGCACCAAAACAAAGCGCCGGCTGCTTGGTGTTCCCACACTGCCCCCTAATGCAGACAGACCTCGGGAGCCAGGGAGGACGGGGGGCTCTGGAGCCTGGGGGGCTCCCCCCGACATCCCCTGCTCTCCTCCCTGCCTCTCCTCCCTGCATCCCGGGGTGCATCTCTTTGGGTGAGGTCGCCCACGGGAGTGAGGATGGTAAAGCCAGGGGCAATAGGAAGGGGTCATGTTGTCCTGCTCCCTCCTTGGATGCCACCATTTTCCCCCCTGCTCAGCTGTCCTGATGTCTCAGTGGGATTTGCCACTGCTCCACGGGTGCCACCAGCTGGGGTCAACCAGCTCCGGCAAGGTGGCACGAGGACCACAAAACCAGGCTGCCTTTCCCAAAATCCTGGGGCAGAACTCGGCCTCAGCCTTGCACCAGGCAGGGTTTGAAGGAAGGTGGCTGACGAGCCGAAGGAAAGCAAAAGCAAGCATCGGAGAAAGTTTTTTTTTCTGGAAGTTTAGTAGGATGCCCGAGGCTTTTGTACCGAGCGTCTGGAGCATATGGTGGGATTTGCAGTCAACTTTCTCTTGGGTGCTCCAGCCAGATGGAGGTGACTGTTCTTGGCTCCGGCTGACACGGGTTTGTTTCCTGAAGAGCTTGTGTTAAACATATTCCTTAAAACCAGGCTTCTGCAGTTGGGAGCCCCAGCTGCAGGCAAGGCAGAGCTCCTGCCCACGGCTGCCTTCCGCTGTCTGCGGGGGAACTTGGCCCGCCTTGCCTTGCATTGCCTTGCCTCGCCTTGCCTTGCCTCACCTTGCCTTGCCTCGTCTTGCCTCGCCTCGCCTTGCCTTGCCTTGCCTTGCCTTGCCTCGCTTTGCTTTGCCTTGCCTTGCCTTGCTTTGCCTTGCCTCGCCTCGCCTTGCTTTGCCTTGCCTTGCCTTGCCTTGCCTGGCTTTGCGTTGCCTTGCCCTCTCTTGGGAAGGTGCAGTTGGGTCCTCACCTGGCACCATGCACTGGAAAGTGACCATAGTCTTCCTCTTCGAAGGCACCTGGAGCATCTGTCCTACAGGCTCTTCCAGAGATCTTATTTTTTCATTGACAACTTGCAAAACTTCCCTCTCCTTCGGTAGAAATAAATCTCCTGTCCAGTAAAAGCCGGCGCGTCTTTAATTAATATCCATCTAATTTATTTTAGTATGTTCTAATGTCAAAACCAGTAGGTAGGGGCAGGTATTTTAAAACACAAGGTGCCTTCCTATTGCAAACTCTTAAATTGTTGGTGTCTTGTGGCAGCGATGCTTTGCCTCCTTGTACCATCCTGCATCGGTCTGCCGCCCCCAGAGGTGCTTGGAAATGTTTTTAAATAGAAAAACTCCCCCATTAGCTGAAAGTATGTAGCCCATAAAACATGATCCATTTGTGGTGAATTACGCTGGAAACATAAATTGACACACGCAGAGCTATGATCGCTCGTGCCATTTTCCATCTTTAATATTTTACAAGAAGTTTGAGGAGTCGAGCTCATGAAAGACAGAGTGGAAATAACCTGATCGCCTGGAAACTCCCTGTGGAAGGCAGCAGTGGCAGCAAACTTTGGTCATCTGGTGGGCCAGGTTGGACTTTTAAAGTCACTGTAGTGTAGAAGGGGGGGGGAAATGAAGCAGGGAGGAGGTTGGGGCACTGAGCTGTCGGAAAGAGTTTCCTTGAATGCCATTTTAGCTGTTTGGGGTTGTTTGTTGGGGTTTTTCTGAGGCAGCTACAGGATGGGGAAAATAACCCCCTGTGCCAGGCATCCAGTTCTGGGCAAGAAAGAAAAAAATGAAGGAAAAAAAAGAAAAAGAAAGAAAACTTGAGAGATAATGGGGTTTCTCTGGTTGGGGAGAGCACTGGTGTTGAGATGCGAGTTAATTAACTGCAGGGCAGGTCCTGCTGGCCTGGCATGGCGTGTCGGATGGAGCTCTGCATGGAGCTCTGCAGAGGGGATGCGGCTCCGGGGCATTTGGGATGCGAAGGAAGCAGGACTGTGTGTGTTCAGCCTCCTCCTTTAACATCACTAGTTAATAACTGCTAAATACACGGTTTTTAAGAAAAAAGGGTTGTTCTGTTGGTTGGAGCCCACATGTCATCTCTGCAAAACACTTGTCTCAACCACCGTGATCCATCGGGATCATCTGCCGCTTCCTCTGCAGCGAGGGAAACCCGAGTGAAAAAGCAACTGATCCAGCAGGCGTTCCCAGCCAAACGTGGGTCCCGGCCCTGAAACATCTGCAAATATTTATGGAGATAACAATATCCAGAGGGTCTGCCTTTCTGATGGCGCAGAGCAGCCGTGCCGGGAGGGGGCCGCAGCGCTTGCAGCCTGGAGCAAGCGTTTCAGATGCTGCTGCTCGTTGCTGTTTTGAAAAAGCAAGAAAAGAAGGAGGGCGGGGGGGGAGGGGGGGGGGGGGGAAAGAA
The DNA here is from genome assembly GCA_035590275.1 of Ibycter americanus. Lineage (NCBI taxonomy): Eukaryota > Metazoa > Chordata > Aves > Falconiformes > Falconidae > Ibycter > Ibycter americanus. The sequence goes on along the minus strand of JAVJGI010000032.1, from coordinate 29,772,349 downwards.
AAAAAGCCCCTGTCGGCTCCTCCCTGCCTGCCGAGACATTTGCATGAGCTGGGTGTCTGCAGTCACGTTATCCAGAGGTCTCCACCGGGAGCGGTACCACATGGGATAATGCAGCGGCGAGGATGCTGCGGCGCCGAGCCGGGAGCATCCTGGGGAGCAGCCTTGGGGCAACGGGGCAGGACCACATGCCAGGGGAAGGATATAGCAGCACAAACAACTGATGCTCTCCGCATCCAGTTGCTGTGGGGGATTTTTCTTTGCTGAAAATGCTGTGGTGTCTTATAGATGCTTTTTCTGCAGTAACCAAACGCTGCCTGCTCTGAAGCTCTGAATGCAGACCCAGAGCATCACCTCTGGGTCCAGCTGGGGTACCTGTAGGTGGCCACGTCCCCCACGCATTTGATACCTGTTAACTCCACACCCTCACACCCCAGGGGATACAAGAGGGAGGACATCAGGGGTTTAACCAGGGCTTTGGTAACTTCAGGCTGGGGTCTGCGTGCCTGCCCAGTGCCCGGGTAACAGTGACCTCCCCCTCGCAGCGCAGCAAGGCAGGCGCTGCGCAGGACCTGTTGACTCTTGCATTGATGGGACTTGAGGCTTGGCCTCTGCAAGTCCTGGTTTTTCCCTTCCGCTTGGTTTCCTCACTTGTTCACCTCAGCCCATCTTGCCTACCCCAAATCCTGCAGCTGTGACACGTAGGAAGGGCGTTGGTGGTGGCCAGACCTTGTTGGAGGATGCTGTCCTCCATGAATCCGTAGTGGGAGGTGGCCCCTGCTCTCGGTGTGGTTTGCATCATACAGAGTTAGCTGCCGCAGAAGCAAAAATAAGTCAAGTTTCTTGCAGAGGACTTTCTGCTAAAGGAGGTTGATGCTACAGCTGGAACCAGAGAGGTTTGTCTTCTCCACTCTGGTGGGAGGTGGATGGAGAAGACGGTTGTGTTGGCACCGGGATGGTTGTCCTGAGCTGTTGTGCCTTCTTCCAGCCAAGGTTCACCGGGTGGCAGGGGCAGGGGCTGTTTGCCTTCGGCTCCTGGAGGATAAATAGTGGTGTAAATGGTGGGACTGCATTTCCTGGGTGCAGCGCGGCTGGAGCGGAGAGGCTGGCAGGAGGCTGTTGGTTTAAATCAGCTTGGCTCCGTCTCGCCGCCGAACCTTTCAAATAAATAAAAAAAAAATAAAAAAAAAAGAGGGAAAAAACCCACCCTCTTACTTTATTTACATTGCACTCAAGTTTCCGCTGTACAAAAGATTTGCAGGTGCAAATATGTCCTGCCTTCATTAACTTCCCCTCCCTTTTTAATTTATGTGATTTCAATTTTCCTTCCCTGTACTGTTAATTAGGGGACCCTCTAATCAGTACCATTATCACAGTGGTATTCATGTTTAGGAAAGCTGCTAAACAAATGCTTGCAAAATTGCTAAATGGCTAATTAATGTCTGTTAATTAAGAAAATTGCTCATGGTAACAAACCATGCCATTGCTGGCAGCAGCTAGAAGGCGAACACTTGTTGAAATTAGTAACGAGGCAGGTAGAGAACATCTGCTCCGGCGCCGGTCCTGGAGCCTGCCGTCGCTTCCCATCACCTACTGACAAAGCTCGTTTGCTTTCTCTACCAATTACACCTCCTTTGACTCAAAAAATACTTTTTTTTTTTTTTTTTTTCCCCCCTTACGTTAACACGCACCGGTATATTCTTGCACCAAGCTCGCGGTTTTTCCAAGCAAATTTTCATTTTGGGCTTTTAAGGGAAATTAAAAAAAAAAAAAAAGAAAAAAAAAAAGAAAAAAAGTGGGCGTTCAAGCCCAAAATGTCAGCTGCTGCTATATTGCAGCCTTAAACCTGCACCGACTAATCTCTCCTTTTTTCCCCTAGACATCCTTTCTTTGCTCGCAAGCCATTTTACTCGCATCCTTAGGGAATCCACCTCGAGGAAGGATGTTGCATCCGTACGGTCTGGCGATGCAGCCCGGGTTGTGCCGGCCAAACGCTGCCCAGGCGCGAGCCGGGACGTGCTCCTCGTCCTCTGCGCTCGCTCCAGCACCTCCAGTGAACCACGGTCAAAAAAAAAAAAAAAAAAGCAAACCACAAACCCCGGAGGTGTTTGCAGCCTTTGGGATGAGAGAGGAAAAAATGTTACTTTTTTTGGTTTGGGGGTGTTTTTTTGTATTTCCCCCCAACCTCTCTGGTCCTCTCCTGCATATTTTTTCTTCCTCGTTGCACGCCCTTGCAAAGTGTTTCCCTGTGTGTTTATCATTGCAGACTTGGTTGAACTACTGGACCGTTTACTGTCAATGTGGCTGCTGTATTTTGACAGATGTTCTGATTTTTAATTTTTTTTTTTTTTTTTTTTTTTTTTCATATATCATTATTCATTGTGCAGCTAGAAATGAATAGAAACTCAATTAAAAAGAGGAAAAAAAAAAGGAAAAAAAAAATTTACAAATGGGAGAAGTGACTCCCGGACAAAACAGGTCCACCCGTCAATCCTTTTTTTAGCTCTTTCTGCGCTTTCATGTGCTAATCTATAACCTCCTTCTACTGTCTGACCTCACAGGGACCGCCTGGGTCACAGCCCTCGCCACACGCACAGCCTCCACCCCACAATCCTAACAGCATGATGGGACCCCACAGTCAGGTAAAGACACTAGCGATGGGTAGGGCTGTGAACCGGGACGTGCGCTCGATTTGCCTTTTTTTTTTTTTTTTTTTTTTGTCCCCGCTATAAGCATGCTGGG